>JBBYHL010446630.1:0-16695 GCA_038381835.1 Adansonia madagascariensis
AATAAGAGTAAAATAATAATTACAGTCTTTTTATTAATAATTTTAATAATTACTATTTCTTGTTTTGAATTATTTTTTCTAATTTTATTTTTTTAATAATTATCAATTTATTTTTTTGAAATTGTACTATTTTCTTTTTCAAAATTATTTTTTTTAATTTTATTTTTTTATAATAATTATCAATTTTTTTCTGAAATGCTCCTTTAAGTAGTTGGACAAAAATAACCTTATAAATTTAAAAAATACCTTTAAAATTTTACTATTTCCTTTTTTAGAATTAATTTTTTTAATTTTACTTTTTTTTAATAATTATTAATCTGTTTTTTCTTGAAATTTTACTATTTCTTTTTTGGAATTATTTTTTGTAATTTTGTTTTTTTATAATAATTATCAATTTTTTTTTGAAATTTTTTTTAGTAGTTAGACAAAAATACCCTAAAATACTTGAGTTATATAATATATATATATATATATATATATATATATATATATATATATAAAATAACATCTTATGGGCTTCATTCACTTTCAGTCCAAATTTAATTCCATGGAAAATAAGCCTAAAGATTGTAAATAGGATAACTCCTTTAAAGCCTAAAACAAAGATAAATCTAATTATAATATTATCAGTTTTGGGTTTTTGCCAATAGCCAAGTGTAGTATTACATTGAAATTAAGGACTTTGATCCAAGGTGTTATCTTAGGGAATTACATACTTGTTATCTTTTGAGAACGATGAAATCAAAATTTTAAAGATGTATTAGATTTCTTCTTCATTCTCCGGATATTAAAAAGAAAAAGAAAAAGAAATTGCAATCTTTTTTCAATAGTACAATCCACTATTCATTAATAATCAGTATGCCTATTTAAATTGTGGGATTGTACAAGTTCTTAACCATGAATTTTAAATAAATATTGAAATAATTTAAAAAAGTGTTTCAAGAATTGTATATGAATTCATAAAGTTGCACTAGCTAAAGAGATAATGATATACATTCTTGCTCCTTTAACCTATTGCTCCTGTCATATATTTAAATCTCCTAAAGTCAAGTCTGTATCATCTTTTAATTCTTGGAAGCAAAAGTTTTGAAAACTTATTAAATTTGGTATCAAACATCAAATCGTATCAACTCAATTTGAAAATTGATAAAAAAAAATTTTAATTAGGATTTAATAAATATACAAAACGAAAGAAATAAGTGTGATTGACATCTAATTTTATCCGTGTAATTAAGTCACTTTAAGTATTCAAATAAATTAAAAGAAATTATGATTTTTATTTTTATTTTTATTTTTGGTTTGGGGTTGCTTGATTTTGACAATTTATCTAAGGAAGTACCATTTCTAAATTGCGGCGTAAATTCTTCTAATCACTAACTTCCAACAAAATCTTTATTGCTTTTTTTTCTTCCTTGAAATCTTTAATTCAAATAAGCCAAATCACTTATTTATGGCTTTCAAAGTTTCAATACAAGCCAAACCTTTAACTACATTTAAGAAAAATAATTTAAATTAAATTTAAAATTTAATTTAATTTATTTATATAATCAATTAATATTTAATAGAAGTTAAGAGTTTAAATCCTTGCATCTTTTTTTTTATTTTCAAATTAAGATTTTACTTATAAAAAAAAAATAATTTGAGTTTAAAAATAAGAAGCGAGTATTTCTATTCAGTATTTTACTCAATATAAAATTGAGTAGATATCCATTAACTTTCGCCAATGAGATATTTACAAATGGCACAAATATCATAGTCCAAATTGAAAGGCATATCTTTAATCTCTTGTTTATGGTATATATATATATATATATATATATATATGGATATCAACTTATATTAGTATAAAATTAATTAATTTTAATATATTTTTTAGTGTTTAATTTATATAAATGAGTAGATATACACAAATTTTCAAACAATAAGATACTTGCAAATGGCACAAATTATAGTCCAAATTAAATGCATAGCTTTAATTTTTATAATGATATATACACAAAGAATATTCAATTTATATCGGAGTAAAATTAATTCATCTTATATATTTTTTTAATTTTTTATATAATTATTATTTTAATAAATTAATTGTTTGAATTTAGGAATATAAATATATTTTTAGCCCATCAAATTTTGAATTGATTTGATATTGATATTATGTAGATTATAATTTATTTTTGACATTCATATGAAGTGATTGGTACAATGTCTATAGACTATTAACTTCATATAAAAAAATAAAAAAAAAACTATAAACCTTATAAGTAATTGCTGTTTCAATTTGGCAATTGCTTTAACAAAGAAAGAGATAAGGGTTTCTTTCTAGTTTCTAGCCAAGAAGCCATTGCTATCCACCCAATCTACTCTTCCATCTGACTCAGTATTTTTATTCCCAAAGATAGCTTCAAAATTATTTAATTATTATTTTAGATAAAATAATTTATTAATTGTAATTTTTTTCTTTAAGGTTATTTGATTATGCCTACTAATATCGCTTAACATTTTTCGGTATAATATTTATAGATATAAATTTTTAATTAATGCTCTCATTAATCGAGATGCAAATCTGCAACTGTATGTGATATTAGCGTTTTGATTTTAGGAAAGCTTTAGTATCAAAGAGCTCCTTGAAAATTAAAATCCCCTCGATATGTACAACTTCAAGGGCTGCAACCAGCGGTGTAAATGGTTAGGATACAATTTAAAAAAATTTTAAATTTTTTTATTTAAATTTAAATTTAATTTAATTTGTATAGAGTATATTTAGATATAAGTCAAGTTAGATTACGGTTTAAAATTTTTTAAAATTTAAAATTTAAATTTAAATTTAATTCGATTTAATTTATATATTTAAATTTTAATTATTATTTAATATTTAAAAAATAATTTTTATTAATATTTATAATTAAATTTAAATAAAAAATATATTATTTTAATTTGAGATTACTGTTTTTTTTTTTTTTGCTCAAGTTGACCCAAAATAAGAATATTTTGGGAAAGGGAAATTGCTCGGTACAATGAGTTCCGAAGGAACTTGCTCATGATTCCAATCAGCAAGTGGGAAGATTTGACAGATGATTATCAAGTCATAGAAGCTCTTAGTGAGGTGTACGTTGAAGATGTTGAGAAGCAAGACCTGCTTGTAGGCCTGCGTGCAGAGAAGAGGATCAAGGGCTTCGCCATAAGTGAGACTGCCTTCTTCATCTTTCTACTCATTGCATAAGGTATTCTCAACGTCTCGCTTGAGTTAAAGACTCGATCTATTAACAACTTTACAATATGAGTCGAAATCAATTTTTTTTGTTGGATTTTTCAGGAGGCTGGAAGCTGATCTATTTTTCACCACAAATTTCAACCGCAAAACCTACACCGAGAAAGGCTTGAATGGGTTAACGAGACAGAGACGTTGAAAGATGTAATCAATCGACATTTCCCCGACATGACAACAAAATGGATGGAGGTGTTCAAGTGCATTCTCAGTTTCGGATGCAGCACCTAACAAAACAAACTACATCCCCTTATATTTTGAGAGCAGCCACTTGATTCACGAATATGCCACAGCGACCATATAACTATCAGATTGGACATAATTAATTCCTGGGAATATTGTTCCATATACCCTTATATAATGTCACCAAATAATACTTCCCTACCCCGAAATAATTACATCACCATGTATACAACGATTATAGTTGGTCCAGCTAATATAGTGATCCTGTAAGGGCAATCTTTATAGTTATTATTATATAATAATTACAATATTATCACAATATATATTCATCAACGCTTGATCATAAAAAAAATAAAAATTTAAAGAGTGCTTTAAGGATAATCGTTAACAAAAATCATATGTTGTTGCGGGCGATGCTTCTAGCATTAGTTCTCTCCCCTGTGCTCCCTCCCATCACTTTTTAGTATGCTTATATACTTGCAATGTGTCAAGAGTTCAGGGGTATTCATCTTTCACTTCTGATCAACAGTCTCAGTATTAATTTTCAACTTAAAATTTTATGTTATAATTTAATTATGTGACTCATGTCTTATTAATTATAACATAATTGTTTTCTTTCTTTATTTTTAGAAAAGATTATATTAAAAAATTATATTTTAATTTATTTAACAATTATAATACAAAATAATTTAATAACGTAAATTGTATAAATAAACAAAATGAAAAGCTATTTAACAATTAAACATCAGATTTTATACTAATGACATAGAATAACGGACCAAATTGAGCATTATTGACGGATAAAAAATTGACGGGCTGAACTTTTACTGGCGGACAATGCGTCGGTAAATATACTCTATTACTGACTACACTAACTATATATTGACAAATTGTAGTAATAAAAAGAATCGGAAAACATTTCATTGATGGAATAGCAGTTACTATAAGCCCATAGACTTTGTCGACAAAAAATACCAGTCAATAAATCTCTCTACCGACGGATAAAAGTATCCATTAGTAAATGGGATTTTTTTTTTTTTGTGGGGTAGTATTGGCAGGTAAAGCATGTACATCCATATAGCAGTGGAACTTCAAGAAAGCAACAGGAGAACAACCAGCTTTCTTCAAAAGCATAATATCTAGACATATATGTGCAAGGAAATAAGTCAAAACAAGAATCTCCACAATCTAACAGTCAACTTAATTTCCATTTTAGTTCATAAACCATTCCAACACCTAACTTTCTTCTTTGTTTTTGGGTCTAAGCAAGAATCTTGTTTAAGGGGAAAAAAACGATGATGAACTCGGAAATTGAAATCTAGCTAACAACATTGACAAAATCTCAGTTTTAGTGACTTGATAATTTTAATGAATTTAAATTTTCATATTTTTTTGTGAAAAATAAATTTAAGGATAATCTATAACGATCTTAAAAACATTTGTAATTAAATTTGATTGCATGAGTTTTTTTTATTAATGATGTAACAAATATTAGTACATTGTATTTTTTTAGAATTTCAAAACATTAATTATTATTTATTTAAAATAATAATTGAATTTTTTATATTATAATGTGTCTTGCGGGTAAAAAAAATTAATTCTCTCAATATGCCAAGAAGTCGGTAAAATTTCACATAATTCAAATTAAAAGAAAAATCTTAATCCTGTTATCAATTATCCTTAAATCTACTTTTAAAAAAATTAGAATAACTAAGTACATTAAAATTAAAATTGAAGCTAAAAGAATTGGGTTTAACTCATTTGGTTCAAACCATCAATCGTAAGACATGATATCAAGCAATGAATTCCAATCTCAATACCTACAAAAATTTTATTACTTAATTAAGTTCTGATCTTTTTTATACAAAAATTTAAATAAAAGGACTAAAACAACTTAACTGAGATGATAACGTCTCAAAGTCTTTTTTGATAAATAAGACTTCTATGATTCTTTCACAGAAACAGACAGGCCTACTACAAAGATTACAGGATACATGGAGAAGCATAGTTTCAATGACATTAGAAAATGCGCAAAAATTATAAATAAAATAAATAATAAATTTAAATACGATATAAAAATATATATAAATATTATATATTTAATAAAATATAAAATATGATATGTATATACGTATTAACCGACATATTTTCTTCTAGCTGACATTTTTTTCACAAGCAACTTTATTGATACAGACCCCTAGCAATTAGTTGAAGACTGACCATGGAAGCTTGTATCTAACAAACATTAATGTGATGGGGAATTTGCAGAGATGGTAGTAGAGATCGTGATAATCTAATTGCCTGACTTGTAAATTTACAAGTATTAACTTTTTTTTCCCTTTTTGCTTTGCTTTTGTAAGCTTTTTCATTGATTTTTAATAAATAATTTTAGCCTTTCAACGTATTAATCGTAAATGGATTGTTGATTGTGTTGATGGGTTTTTCTTTTTGTTTTCTACAACGTTTGCTTCGAAACTTTGCGAAGCTCGAAGATAGACAGGATCATTAAATTCAATGCGAAAGAAAAGGGGTTCGGTTGTCCCTACCACATGCTGCTGCTGATCTCCGCGAAACCTAACACCTTCACGCCACAAAAGCTCAAAATTAGAATAGATAATGAAAATACGTTATAAAATAAAATTAGATATATAAAATTAACATATATATATATATATACATACGATATAAATATATAAATATATTAAAATTTAAATAAAATAAAATATAAAAATATTAAAAATTATATTTATATAATATTTTAATTATAATTATAACATATAAAATTTATAAAAACGAAGCAAATATTAAAATAGTTAAATCTATTGGAACTGAAATCTAAGAAGCCTAAAAAGGAAAAAAAAAAGAAGAGAATCTTAGGTACTGTTTTCCCAAAGCAAGCTGGTTTATGTTTTTCCATATGTTAATTATTAGTTAATGAGACTGAATTTAAGTGATATTTAAAAATATATAATCTATGAATTTTTAAAAAAAAAATCATTAAAAAAATATATAAATATCTATTTATAGAATTCCTTTTACTTGTGCTTGGATAAATACAAAATGAGGTTATGTCATTTTCCAGTACATTGTGTTTTTTCTGTTTTATAAACAATTAATTTTATAGTATTTAAATTTGAAACATATAAAATATATAATTTAATAAAATTAGTAATAAATATTTATTGAAAAGTGTGCTTCCTCTGAAAACACACGTACGTTTGATTCTATTGATAAATCTTTGTTGTCAGTTGGAAGCATTTTATTTTCCATGAAAATCTAACAGTCAACCTCAAAAAACATGTGAATTCTGCTTTCTCTCCTACTCCTACCCCCGCTGGTAATTAGGGTTCGAGAGACTTCTTTATTTTCTTAGAAAAAGAATGATATCTAGGCTCCAGAGCAGAACTTCGCATTAGACTTAATATTTTTTTTAATTTGAATTGATATGGTTTTATCTTAATTATTATTTAATATTATAAAATTTTTTTATTCAATCTTAGTTATAAAAAATATATAAATTTTTAAATTTTTTAAATATTTAAATAATAATTTAAGTTTTTAAATCTATTCGGCTTGATTTCGATCTTAAACTCCTCTATTCTAAAGTTATCCAAAGTAGAAACGTTAATTTTAATATTAAAAAATAAAAATATTATTTTATAATTATATTTATATTTATATATTTTTATAATTAAATTAATAAAATTATTTTTAATAAAATAAACAATTGCTCGATAAAATCTATGAAATCGTTCTAACTCTTACATATGCCTAGATTAAACCAAGAATATCAGTCAAAAATAAAATTAATGCAGTTGTCAATTTTCAATGAAGTATTTGTAATTTTTTTCTCCTTTCTACACAGATTCCAATATATAGGTAATCGAGCCCCAAAAAGCATACTAGTAATATCCAGTAATTAAATTAGACAACACGAAATTAAATTACATGGTAAAAAATGTTAAAAAATGCCTTTGGATAATAAATTTAGAATTTAGAAAAAAAAATTGAAAATGAAAGCATTTAAAACATATTAACTGAAAATATTCATTTTGTAATTATTTTTGGATAAATATTTGTTAGAAAAAAATTTAAATTATTAAATAATTATAAAAAAGAATAATGTTATTACAAATAAAAAATATATATATATATATATAATACGTAAGATGGGTAACTTTATATTTGTAAAAATATATAAACATCATTAGATTTTTAGTGAGTCGTGTGTAGGAAAGTGAGAAAATTTGGAGGAAATTTGAAAAACCATCATTAACATGGAATTTCAATAACAAATTTGAGGTATTTACATTTTCTCTTGAAATTTTTTTGAGGTGAAATTTGTTAAATGATTCGATTCTTTTAATAAAATATTAATATTTATTATGTTTCTTATCTTTATGTAAGTTTTATTTTCTTCAATTATAATTACAAAAATTCATTTTTTTATTTTTTTTTCATATTATTAGTAATATCTATATATTTTTTAAAAATTTGTAAATAGTTTTCTTATTGTATCTCTAATGTTATTATTATTTTCTTGAAAGAATATCTCTAATGTTATTATTATTATCTCTAATGTTATTATAATTATTCTTTTATCCTATCAAATTTCAACATTCAAAATTTTCTTAAAAAAATTATTTATCTAAATAATACGATTATAAATACTATTATTTTAAATTGATGCATTTTAAAATATCGACATTTTAATATTTTAAAAATTATAAAATGTATTAACCAAACACACCTTTAAAATTTGAAATTATACCTAACTTTTACCCAAGCAAGTAAATTAACTTTTGGACTTTTGAAACATCGATTGAAATGAAATCTCTCCTCCAAATAACCCATCCAAACACACTAAAGTCTAGTTTATTGTTAGTTTTTCATTTAATTTTTATTGCTTATGTTTTAATAAAGTAAAAGTAACCTGTAAAAAATATAATTATGTTTAATTAAAAATACTAATAATTTTTTTAAATTTAAAATTATCATATTTTAATCAATTTTCATTTTATTTTTGATTAAAAAAAACCTTTTGATTGAGTTTATCGAATTACATCAATCCAATCATGAAATTATTCGAAAATCACGTATAATTGTTATCTTTATATCTAACATTTTAACTAAGTTTTCTAACTTTATATATACCAAATATCATTTTCATTTTTTTTTTTGTAAAAACAAATAATTAATAAATGGAAATTCTTATTAACTGAGCTCCAAATGTAGAATTAACATAAAACTCATATATATATATATATACATATGAATGTAGGACATGTAAATTATTTTATTTATATATATATTTAAAGAATTACCGGTTTTAAGAAAACTACATGTATATATTTATGTATATTTTTTAAAAAACAATTTTATTATTATTATTTTTTTAAACACAAGTACACAACATAGTGCGTAGCCAAATTCTAGTGTTTAATAGATCAACTTATTTTCCGTCAATCCGCGTGGATTCAAACATTCAACTGCATGCAAAGCGTGACCTATCCTACGGCTGGCTGGTAGCCGTAAGTCAATAAGCCCTAGCCAGCAGCATCTGAGAACGAGCAAACCAACCTTTATAATTATATATTTATACATATACTACTTCTTTCTTTCTCCTCTACTTCCGCTTGCTAGCTAAGCTTTTCTTGTGTTTTGCAATTGCATGCCTCATTGCCGCCGGCCGGCCTTTGCCAATCCCCCCACCACCCTGACTCTTTAATTGGTCTCTGCGAGAGCTTAGCTTGTTCCTTTTAACTTTAATTATCTGTTTGTTTTTGTATCGATTACCAATGAGAAAGCCTTGTTGTGAGAAGAAAGAGACTAATAACAAAGGAGCTTGGTCGAAACTAGAAGACCAGAAGCTTATTGATTATATTCAAAAACATGGTGAAGGTTGCTGGCGCTCTCTTCCTCAGGCTGCAGGTCTTTTTTTTTCTCTCAAATATTATATTTATGCATAATTTCTTTGGAGGACTTAATTTTACTACTGCAGTTAATTAAAATTAACAGTTGTATATGTTTTATATTTTTGACTCACCTGCTGCAGGTTTGCTTCGTTGTGGTAAAAGTTGTAGATTGAGATGGGTAAACTACTTGCGGCCTGACCTTAAACGAGGCAACTTTGGCGAAGATGAAGAGGACCTCATCATCAAACTCCATGCACTCCTTGGAAATAGGTAACTCTTTATATTTTATATACTAAGCTTTATTTTTAATTTACAGATCTCAAAGCTGTGTTATTCAAATTTTTTATTTTCTTTAAAGTTTTACAGTCGATATCTCTGTTTGTCATGCTCGGACTTTGTATGACCCTCAAAATTTGAAAAATTAAAACAAAATTGAATATACCCGAATTAGATACCTACTCAAATTTGATATTCACTTAAAAGTTTAGATAACTTAGTTGAAAGCAAATTATAGAGTGATTAACTAATTAAATAGAAAACTTTGTTTCTTAAACCTCTCCGATGAAAGCAGAATTAAGCTTCTTCTTAACGTCGTTGGATGAGGATTATATGATTTTATTTTAATTTTATTTCAAAACCGAGAGATTTGAAATGTACAATATTGAAGATAAAGTTACTTACAGGTACAAGCAGGAATTAATTAGCGAGCTAGACTAGCACAGATAGTTGACATATTTCGCTATTGAATTAAAATTTGAAGTTATTACCTGAAGACTGGAACATTAATAAACAATTACTAATAATGAGCGACATTTGTGAATTTGTTCAGGTGGTCACTGATAGCAGGAAGATTGCCAGGAAGGACCGACAACGAAGTGAAGAATTACTGGAATATTCACTTAAAAAAGAAACTTTTGGAGATGGGAATTGACCCCAACAATCGTCGATCGCTTCTCTCTCGTATGATAACCAGATCAAATGTGTCGAACGAGTCCAATTCTGACAGCCAGCCCTTGAATCCAGCAAGTGGTTCGGAGGTGATCAGCACTAGTTTACCGGACTTGAATCTCGAACTTACAGTTGCCCCTCCTCTAATGGAAGAAAAGCCGGCTCTTACTTAATCTAGGCTGCTCAAATTTAAATAATGATTACAACATGATATTATGATCGTTATTTTGTAATTCGATTTTTTTATTATCGATATTGATTATAATAGCGATCATTATATCCGATGATGGTAATTTAAATCTCGATTGCTATCTACTCAAGTAGGATAGGCTATCTAGAACTACTAGTCTAGGAGTCAACATCTGTTTTTAGTTTCAATTAATTGCACATTTTATTTTAATTTATCATTAAATTATATTTCCACACAAATTTAGTATTCATAATCATTTTTTTTCAATAACCTAATTAATTGCACTTTAACCAAATATTATTGTGTATCAGTTAGTAACAACATTTACTAACGCTCAACCAAATATTATTACGGTCGTTAATTAAGAATTTCTTCAATACTTTTATATATCATGATCATACTTGGATCAATGTTTATCATTATAATTAAGCCTCTGAAATAAAAATATGTGGTGTAGCCGATTAATGGTACAAATATATAACTTGGTGGAGTAAAAAAGTAAAATGATAGATCGAAAAGGGTGAAAACGTAAAAAATCTTTTTAGGATATGTTTGGTAAGAAAAAAATAGAAGGAAATTTTTTTTTAAAAAAATATAGTTTTAGTTCTAATGCAAAAAATAATCATTTGAAATTAAGAAATATAAGTCAAAGTGTATACATTTATAAGATTATTTATATTTTTAAAAGTTTATTTAATATATAAAAAGTATAATAATAAAATAATATAATTTTTATTTAATTCCCTTTCATTTTTCAACTTTATTAAGTAATGGCCAGAAAAAAAGATTACATTTTCATCTCTACTATCAAATATGCTATAAAAAAAATCATGTTTCTTACAGTTTATATATTTGTCTTTCTATTTTTCTATCCATCCAATTAAGTAAAGATTTGGTAAAAAATAGTTGGGACCACTCACATGAAATAAATATTCACGAATTTCAATTTAATTAATTAATTCATTAAGGCCATATCAGCATTGGGCGGTGCTCGTGTTGATTTCAAAACTTTTCGACCGGCAGAGCATACTCCATTAACAAGTCTACATTAATTCGCATGCAAGCTATAATGCTAATTATAGTTCAAACTTAAAGAAAAAAAAAAAGAGTAATATGTAAAAATAAAAAAATAAATTTAATTGTGATATTGTGTTAAGTATTCAATTTAAAAATCAATTGACACTAAAATTATAAAAAAAAAAAAATTAAAACTTAGAATAGGTGAAATAAGACTCATAGCAATTTATCTGAAACTTATTTTTCAACTCCAATTGATTTTTGATAATGGGAAAAGTTGGTGCCCAAATCCATCTTTGACAACAAATTTTTCTGAGTGATTTATATATATATATGTTCTAAAATTAATTTTTCTTAAAGTGTTATGGTGAAATTGATTATTGAAAATTGTATTTCACAACAAGAATGTATACAAAACTTTTTAGAAATATTTTTTTACAGCACAACCATTTGCAGCAATGTATTAAAGGTTTAGTTAGTTCAAACTGTCTCTTTTACGAGGTGACATCTAACAAATTTAAGATTCGAATCTTATCATTTACAATCTCTTTTTGTATTCCCAAACTATGATTTTTTTTTTAAATAATCATTTACAGCACCTTATAACATTCATAAAATATTATCTAACATAAAAGATCTTATATTGCTATAAAAGTTTGCAAATTGCATTCTGTGACAAAAATGTGCATAAAAATCTGCTAAAAATCACATTTCTTTGCCCTCTTTACGAGGCAAATATGCATATATATATATATATGTATATGTATATATATATATGTATATACTATTGGATTTTCTTAGCTTGTAGGAATATAACTTGCTTAATTTCTTGTTGAATAACTATTTTGAAATGCATATTTTTATTTTTTTCTCTTTTCTTTTCTTGTTATAGAGTTCATAATCTCTTTTAATGAAAACAAAAACAGTTATATAATAGGCCAACTATATGAAGGCACATTATGTTCTTAAATTAGTGCAGTTGATTGCTTAAAAACACTTATTAGTTATGCGATTCCATGCATTCCACTAGATTAAAAGCTAGCAAAAATAAATAATAATGGATAAACAAATTGTCCAATATTACTTTGTCTTTGACTTGGATTTGTTTTTTTTTTTTTTAATAAATATTTAAACATTTTGTTTTTTTCTTTGGGACATGACAAATTATTTGGGGTCTCATATCTATCTATTACTGAGTTGGAGGATAAGATTTTTTTTTTTCTTTTAGGAACTGCCAAAAATCTTTTAGTATGGAATCTATTGGAATGACAGATAAATCATTGAGTAAGTCAGCTAAGTAGTGGATATATAATTCAGATATATAGGGATAAGGTTACTATACATATATATATATATATATATTTCAATTTATGATTGCTTGAAAGTTCAGTCACAACTTTGAACCACAAAAAAAAAAAAAAAAGGGAAAGTTCAGTCACAACCAAACATTCAATAGTAGAAGTTGGTGCATGCAATTTATGGATGAAATAGTAGTGTAAGTTGTTCTGTAATTTGTGTTTGGTAGTCGCTGCTGCTGGTGACTTGATAGTCAAAACAACCAGTACTCTCATCAATATATATATATATATATATATATATATATATATGAGAAATAAATTTATACAGCAGCAAAATTAATTAATTTGATATGTTTTTTTATAATTTCATATATGATTAATATTTTAATAAATCAATATACGTAAAGTTTTAAAATGATCTGATATTTATATCATGTCGATCTAGAATACTATTTATATATATAGTTGTTGAAGCATTTTATATCAAATAAATAATAAGGCATTTTTTATTTTATCTAAATTATGACAAGCATGGTTTACATTAATATATAGAGCATAAAATGCAATGGTCAAATTGAACGAATATAGATTATGTAAAACATTATAAAAGCTTTGTAAAACTAAATTCGTTCCGCAAGTATCCATATGTTAAAATTTAAGATTGTAGATACTAAGGCAATTAAAATAAATAAATAAATAAATAAATGCATAATCCCATCTACCATTCAAAAATCAATAAAATTATTTGGTTGGATTTTAGCTGTATCAGTTGGATTATCCTCCCGTTTCTATTAGTAGTTAAGCCAATCCTAGGCATGCTCGATAACCTAGGATTTGCATATATAATAATTCTTGTTGTAGAGTCAGAAATTTTGTCTTGGAAGAATGGGATGGGACCGTACATATAAGAAAGTGCCAATAAGGAAGTTTTTGGTGGACTTATGTTTTTCATGTTATTTGGCATATAGTGGCTTGATGAGTTGGCTTTCTAATCATTTTGGTGAAATTTGTATCAAAGTTGATCGATGACGATGGACGAATGGAGACTGTAGGAAGGAAACATGATTTAAATGCTTTACCTGATCAAGTTCATGATATGCAAGTCAACTAAATTAATTAGGTTTATTTAAATCGTGTCTAATTTATAATAGTCAAAATTATGTGTTTTTTTGGTTTATTTAAATTGTGTCTAATCCATAATATTCAAAGTTATATGTTCTTATCATTTATGTACAGCCGTTACCAATTGAATATAGCCATAAGGCAACAATCATCTTTCCCTTTCCAAACCTTTGTTGCTGTATCTAGATTTTCGTATGGTATCAGAGCTATGCTAACTCCAATGAGTTCATCTAATCCTGTCTCGAAGCTTTCTATCTTACTGTTCATCAACTCCTTACTCTTCTCAGCTCCCCAACTCTATTTCCTATGACGTGTGATTCATCAATCTCTTAAATTATTGTTAGTATATGCTCTTAAACGAATTAAATTGGATAAGAGATATACAGGTTTCTGCAAACACTGAACCATGAGTTGGTCAAGGAGGGATCAATACCACCACCAATCAAACTACTTTTTTAACAACGTTAATTTGAAAAAATCTTTAAGATTCTTCTAATGTTAAGCAAATGGCTGCTGACAAAAGGTTTAGAGAAAAGAATAGTGCCATTTGCAAACAATATAGCTATCGACTGCCATGCTATTATTACCCACAAGAATACTTTCGAAAAGACTATTTGCCACAACTTTGTGATGACAAAAGGCACTAAAAGCCTCAGCAATAATATTTAAAATTTGCAGAGGTAAAAAGTGAACAACCTTGTCTCAAAACCCTTTCCATACGAAATTGGTCTTGTAGGAGAGGAGAGCCATTGACCGAACTATAGAGAGAAGCATTAGTAAAGCAATGCATTATGTGACCACTTCCTCCAAGGGGAGACAAAGCCCATCATATTCTTAATCAAATCAAGACAGTCCCAATTCACTCTATCGAAAGCTTCAACGAACTACACCTTGAGAATAGTCCCTCATTCGGAGCTCTTTTTCAAGTCAACTAGTTCGTTAGCAATCAGCACAATCAAGGCTTTGACGTATCCATTAATAAAAGAAAACTAAATGGGGCCAACAATATGATCCATCACCCTTTTTAGTCTACTTTTCAAGAACCATAGCTAAGATCTTTTATTTCAACCAAAAAAATTGGCCTATAATTTGATAAGGTAGAAGCTGCAAATGATTTTGAGATCAACGTGATAAAGGTATATTACAAAACAAAATGCAAAAAAAAAAAAAAAAAGGACACTCTTTACAAAATGAGAGCTTAACTAATATTACATACTAATTAATAGGATTTGAGGGTATAATAAGAAATTCATGTAAAAACATTTAGTATTATATTTCATGGATTAATATTTTCTATTTTCGGAAGATTGAATCATCCTAATATTAAAAAGATAGGCAATATACAAATTAACATGATTAAATAATGATGATTGTGATCCTATCAGTTTCATCATGTTGCACACCAAATGGATCAGTATTATTATATAAATGACAGATTAAATTTAAACAAATAAAAGTTATAATCCAAGGGCATTGATTGACCCAAGTTAAAGTAAAGGAAGCTCAGTTAATTAATCGCCATAAAACTATAAAAGCTCGATCGATAACTCATTAGGCTTTTTCGTGCAGTTAGCATTTAACGCGAAACCACAAGGTCATACAGTGCTTCTCCAACGTACTACTATAGGCAGAACACTTGGGCAAACTACTTTACATAAATACTCATCCTGCAGCTTGCTACGAACAAGTTTTACATATATATATATATATATATATATATTGTATTATGCAACGAAAATTCAACGCCTTCGGCTGACGGGCTCTTTCTGAGCGTTGAAATAGACAGTAGCAACCGGGAGTCCCAAGTTGAGGTGGTCAGCAAAAAACCTAGTGCTGAAGTTAGCACGTGAGGCTGGTTGCTGCAAAGGACCCAAGGGACCCTTTTGTTGGAAGAGGACCAGGATGTAGCGATGAATGCCTACTGGAGGGCGTGGACCCATGTATGGCAGGATCTCCTTCCCTGAAAATAATTAATAATCCCCCATTTGATTGGCTTAGCTTAATTATTCCAGTTACAAAAACCAACCCGATTCCAATAACTAATAGTAAAAATAACAGTTTATCAAAGTTTTCTTGAGTTGAAAAACAAATGTTTAAATGTTTAATGAGAAAAATATAGTTTAGAATTTTTAAATATTTAGATGAATTCAAACATCTAAAAACTTAAGGAAATAAATTATAGATCCTAAAAAGATATTTATTTGATATATTGACGATTAAGTTTTTTTAATTCCACTAATAGAGTTAAACGGCTATTACATGTTATATTTTTTATTTTTATTTTTTTGAATATAGAGTAAAGACATGTGACGGTTTTTTATTTTCATTTATAGAGTTAAAAAATTTTATTACCAATGTACTTATAATAATTCATACTAAAATTAAATTTAAATTTTTTAAATATTAATATTTATATAAATTAATTAAATTAAATTTTATACCATAAAATTGTTAAGACTTATTATATAATCCATGTCATTCATGGCATAGGCAAGTTTACTACTAAGAGTGCTAATGGAGTAGTTGGCTGCTATTTGCCAAACTATATCGGGACTATTTTCTAGGTGGATTTTCTGTGCCGACGGCAATCGAGGCCACTAGGACAGTCTGATAACATGGCATGTGGCATATATAATAAGAGAATCCAAAGCTTTCTACAATGCGGCATGGATGGGCTGACACTTGTTGTTCAAAGAACTAACCATGTGTCAGAAATAATAGGGAGGTTCTTCGATGCATGCAAATTACAACATAATA
>JBBYHL010446640.1:0-16695 GCA_038381835.1 Adansonia madagascariensis
TATTATCCTTGTAAAAACTAAATATCTAAAGTTAAAATAATAATTTCAAATAGACAAAGCAAGATGCACGCAATTACCATAAATGCCCTATCATCATCTTTCAAGCAAAAAACCTACTTTGCCTCCACATTTAAAAAAAAAAAAAAAAAACTCATTCGGAGCGGATGAACTCAAAATACATAAAACGGTTTGAGTATAACCATCCCTAAACAAATACCACCTTATTAAAAGTTTTTAAAAATAAATATAAATAACTTTATTTTTTTAATGAAATAACATCATCTACATCAAATATAAATTTATTTTAAAAAGCTATCCATATTTTTAATTGAAAAACACTAACCAGCTTAATCATAGATTCATGCTATTTATAAAGTATATAACTAAATTTGATATTATGAGCCAAAAAGCATATCACTTACAATTCTTTTTGTTGCTATGCTGCAATTATTCAATCACAATACAAAATTATAATCATAATACAGAATTGTATAGAAGTTCACCACTTAAAACCATAAGTTTTACATAATATTTTCGTTCGACCCATATAATTTAAGATTACGATTAATTAATTATAGGTTATATGTTCCCCGTGAGCGACACTAACTTAATTGATGAAAAGATAAATCAGTATATTCAGGATAAAAATTTGTATCTTTTCAAAATTTTACATACATATAATCTTTTTATTCATAATTTTTTTTAAAAAAAATTATATATATATATATATAAGTATATGCCTACCAATTGTTAAGCTTCCTGCTTTGGTTGCTTTGCTACTACGTTCAAAAAACCGAATAGAAAGCAAACCGATGATACTTTCAATCACCAATTCAATCGATCTAAATGGTTTAATAAAAAAGGAATTTAAATATTAAATAAAAATTAAATATAGTAAATACTTAATAAAAATATACATTCAACTAAATGACGTGATTTTTAATATAGATACAATAGATTAAAAGTTCAAATCTCATTATATAAAATAATTTTCGAAAAATAGAAATAAGATTAAATCTTTATTTTTCAATTTTTCCGATTTTTATTAGTTCAACTAGTTCTTCACTAATTCTCTAACTTTTCGATTCTTAACATATACGAAATTAAACACTAATTTGATTCAACCAATTGATCAGATCAGAATTCAACAATGCTGTGTTCTTTGATTTATCACTTTTTCAAGAAAATGATGAAACCAAAAAGGACAGCAGGTTAGTGGTGGGTATCGAAATTCAAATCGATCCAAAAACTCATATTATTATTTTAAAAAATAAATAAATAAAGTTAAAATAACAAAAAAAGAAGTTTAAACTTTACTGCTTAAGTAAATCCTAGACAATTGCACCTAAATAAACCTTTAATTTTAGTTTATATCTAAACCCTAAACCCTTGACTTAAAAAAGTTGCTTATTTGAATGCAAATAAAAAAAAATTAAAATCTTATTTGACTACAATGAAAATAGGAAGACTTGTGCCAAATTATGTAGTAACTTCGGAAAAAATTTTAGTATTTTAAGCCCCCAAGGAAAATGATACGCCTCAAATGCATTATTTGAAAAAAAAAAATTTCCTTAAAATAATAATTAAATAATATTTTTTAACTTTCCTAAAATGATAGCCACTCATTAGCCGGATCCAAATTTCTTTTTTTTTAAAAAAAAGAATAAGTCAATAACTAACTAGGCAGTTAATGCAAAGAGACTAAACTAAAATTGAAAAGTGATGTTGATCGTTGAAGGCAAAACCCCATTTATTACAACATTTCAACTGTTGATTTCAGCCCGTCAGTAAAGCAATGCCATTATTTTTGCCTAAACCTTTTGCCTTCCCCTTTATACTACTCTTTCATTCATTAGTTCCCATGTAATGTTAAAAGAAAAAAAAAATAGTTGTGAAAGAACTACGTACTTTCGTCACTCATCTGAAGAAATGGTCTTTCCTTCTCTATCCGATCAGGCTGCGAGACTGGCATCCATGGTTTCCTCGGTTTTTGGCTTCGGTATCTGCAGGTGTTGGAGCTGATATTGCAGCACCTATTCCGTATTGAGAACAGGAAAAAAAATGTTGAAGAACAGTAGGGCAAATTGGAAAAGTATGAGCTCATTTGACATTTCTTTAATTGTTAACAGCTTTTTTTTTTTTTTTTTTGCCACAAAAAGCAAAGTTCTAGACATAGGAAAGAGAAAATCAAATAAATGGAAGGTCTCAATCCTAATACAATTAGGAGGCTATTCTGAAAAAAAGTCATGATTGATATTGGAATGTCATGCCATGCTGGCTATCTTACTCGTACTCGAGTATAAGTGTTAGATACGATATATATCCAACATAGATATGGTAAATTTTTTTTGTACTTTTCCATGTATTTGGAGGGTCTTTCAAGGGTCATATTCCCATTTTCCATACCCATATCCAAAAATGTGTCAGACATAGGTACTTCAAGAAAAACGAAAAGTCGGAGCGACATAATATACTGGCATGCTGCAAATCACGAGATTGTAGATTGATATATATATATAGTCTACCCTTTACCGGAGCCGCTAGAAAAGTACGCAAAAGGTAGGGCACAAAAAATAACAGGTTTTTTTTTTCCACAATTTTGACACACAATTACATAGAGAAAGAAAAAATAGCACCAGTACAATACATAAACGATACCTCAATCTGCCGCTGAATAATCTTCTTCTCAGCTTCCAACTGAGAATCTGAAATGTTCTGATTAATACTTGATCCCTCTCTGGAGTTTCCATGCGCACGAGGTAATTGGAAAGGAAAGAAAACACAATGCGGGAATTGCAAAAAGGACAAGTTTGCTTGTCAACCAGGAATGGCAAATTGTTGTCCAAACGATGTGCTTTCCCCACTTGATTCCACCTTCACGGAGTCCGCCAATGGCCCGTAAGCCTTGGGAAGTACGGCACATCCAGGAGAGCTGCATATAAAATGCACAATATTGTAACATGTAAACAGGAGTACCAGTTGCGGTCAGCAGACCAATGCACTAAGAGCCCGATTTGATCATGCACAAGAACAGGCATCAATAGCAGAACTAAAAAGCAGAGCAGATGCAGGTGGCAAAGACCGTGAATGTCTGCAGACACCTCTAAAACCAATGAACAACTTATCAGCTTTTAAAAATTAGAATTTCAATGCAAAATGCTCTGCATATGTTTAATATTGCTCCCTTTCGTTCAGGGATAGATGTTTCAATTCCCAATACTCATTATCTGATAGCTCCAGTAATAGGTCTCAATTTGAACAACTAACTCCTTATATATATATATATATGAATTTCATAGTTAAAGTCAGCATGAGACTAACCAAAGAAGAACAGTGTTGCAACTTCCAAGAGGGTCTAAATATAAAAACATACGCAACCTTTGTACAACCCAGAAGCCAAATGAATTGTCTTCATGGTACATTCCTAATTCTTTTCTTTGGTGCTCAAAGATTTAAATAAGCTCTTGGAAAATGCAATAATTCACAACTCGTGCACTGCAATTGGCACATAATAAAAAATCACATGGGAAAAAGAGGCGAGACTATAAAGCAGGCAAAATGAGGAAACAGCAAATTTCATCGAGAAACATGCAGTATTACAAGCATAAAAATACCTACCAAACTAGTGTGTTTGCAGACGGATAGACGTAGGATTTCTCATACATTGACGCTGCAGCGGCAGCAGCCTGAAGTCTGGCCTGACGCTGGGTCAAATTATCGGTGGCCATGTCACCACCAGGACCTTCTATAGCTGAACTTGTGCTGGTCCCTGTTCCCACTTTAAACCATTAGCTGACGTTTTTCAACAGTAATGTCAGTTTGATTAATTGCAAAATTATAAAATTTAGAAGTGAAGAATTATCGCTGCAGAACAAAGTAATTCTTCAATATCCACATCCCAAATTCTTTGCAAGCCAAATCAGCTTAACAGCTTCTATGTGGTATAAATAAGTCTACATGGTGTAAAATAATTGGGACACGGAACAGGTTATCCCCAAAAATTTGGGACCAAAACATGGAAAACATCTTCAAGATAGGGTTGGGGAGAAAAAGTCTTCAAAGCATTGCACCATACTAAGGTGCATATCTTGAAGCATGAGTAAAACCTGCGGATTCTGACATTGTGCATTTCCACACTACACTTCAGGAGGCACATGCCTTAGCTAGTTTACATGCAGTTCAACAAGGCATAAATAGACTATGTTACTCCGACTCTTTATTTTTCTTTAAGTACCTGTGTCTAACACATATTTGGAAAAAGGTACGATGATATGACCCTCCAAATCCATGGAAAACTTCAGAAAAAATTGAAAATACCCTAACAGACACATACCCATATCCAAACATTCACACCCAAGTCTGAGTAACGTAATAAATAGATAGCAAGTAAAAAGATAAAGAACTGAATTTTATGCTAATAACGGATGGAAAATTTTAAAGGCCCCATAGTTTTACCTAATAACTAGGAAAAAGCAACAAAGTTTCAAAAATTCAGGCAATTTATTCATGTGTGATCAATATTAGAAAATAGCAGAACTACAGTTGGCATACATCAGTATAGATTTATCGAGAAAATCAAAATCCTCAAGAAAAACGAGCTTATTTTATTTTAAATGTTGTTACAATGAGGTTACCTTGTCCATGAGCATCTGACCAAGGTCCATATTCCCCTCCAGATGAACTTGTTCCGTTTTCAGATGGTACAACCAGAGCTCTACATGTAGGGCACGTATGCTCTCTCCAGCCATGATCGAAGGCAGTGCACATGAAAAAGATGTCAGCAAATTAACTTCTTAGCTGTGATCATCTCTTCACAGCATATAATACAGGTCGCATCGCTTCTGTTCATCCAATCAGCAAGCAGTTCAGAATTAAGAATAAAAAATCACAATGCAATTGAAACATTCCTTAAAAAACATACAAAATGAGTTCATAAATGAATACTATTTGACTTACGCAGTGAGCTCTTCAGGGGTTGCATCTGGGAATCTATCATTCATATTTGAAGCGATCTTCCTAAAACGCATGTACTCAGGAACACGAATTTTGAAATTCCTAGAGGCTTCATAAAGCTCCCGTATTAAATGCAGAGGTACACCATAGTTCCTGCAGAAATAAATGAAAAATTAAAAACAATACCATGAGTTAATCCATAGGATATATAAAAGTAAATTAAGAGATCTGAGACTTTGGTAAAGAAAAAAAAAATATATATATATATATTTTTTACTTAAATTTATCATTCTCTATACACTCCTAACAGAAAGTGTAGCATTATATCTTAAAAAAAAAAGACTAGAAAAATATAAGAACACTGCTTCTAAAATTGCTTTAACATGCATTAAGTCTTCAGTTCAAATAAAACAAAAAGTTTTAGAGAACCTCAAAAATTAGAACATTATCCAATGGATAAAAATTATTCATGCACATGAATAATACAAATTTATATGTGATCATGCAGAAATCAAATATAAATAGTTTACTTACAAGAAAATCATGAGAAAGAAGCATAGATACATAGACAAGTGAAGCAAGTCCCGGATGAGCTCCAAGTAGAAGGTATAGACAGCCTTTTTTCCCATTGTCCTTCCATAAGCATGTCGCTCACATAAAAAACATATTTTACAAAAGTTGACACTGTTGTCGTTGGCAGTATCATGTACCTAGACCCAAAAAATGCAACATCAGTCAGAGCAAAACCAGATAAACTGGAAAAATATATATCCACCACTTCCTAGTGCAGCCTAAAACGTACTTTCAGTCACTTTGCAAACTCACAAGTAGCAATTAATACATGTTTGAACACAGACAAAGAACAATGATAGATGCGAAAAATGAAGATACACGCACAGCACTTGGAAAGAAACAAGGGAGAGGGATCAAAACTAGTCATATTTATGTAAATTGCTGTAAAATAAAGAATATTTGTATATTTTGAAAGCAATTTTCCTCCAGGGACCATAATATTTGATTGGTGGAAGATTTTTATAATGACAACTTCATTTATCATTTAATTTCCAACATATATGACATTTAAAGAGCATCATGTATAATTTTGCAACCCTCAATCATGCTCCTAAATAACAGGTACCAAATGCATATTTATCAGGACCTTAGTAAAATCACGAAAGAGGAACAACGACTACAAGCACCAGGCTCATCCTTGCCAATCCATTTCATTAAACCTAAAATAATCAGGACAAGCTAAATACAAAGTGGTTTTAAATGATGGCCCCTAAAACATGACAAGCAGAAATTCAATAAGAAACTTTTCAATTTATAATCAATAATCACAAGAAGAAGAAAAAGTTGCCAAGTTAAAATCTTACTCAAATGAAAAGAAGAGGGAAACTGAAGCTTGTAGTGTTTGGATCAGAAACTTGATAGAACTGTACAAAAACAGACAATCTAGAAGAAGAAGGAAACCTAGAAAAGAAACTATCCGAACATGAGACAACGTAGGAACAGAAGGGGTTGTCTCAATGTACTCAACCCTCTTCTGTGCCAACCAATGCAAGGCCTTGATTAACAACAGAGCAGTAACCATTGCGAGAAATGTAATGGAGAAGTCTTGCCAAAAAATAGTGATTGCAAAGAGGATCTCCATGATCTCTCTCCACGACTGCTCATTTAACAGCTCAACCTCAGCTTCACGGAGAGAACCGAGGAATACCTATTTGGTTAATTGCCATAAGATGCACATAAAGACAAGGCCCATGTTGAGAAGCAACACCAAGCTGATCTTAGAGGTTGATAAATACACCATAGCAGGATAAAACTGGCCCCTACTGTTGAATGCATGATAAATAACTGCTAGCATTGCGACCAAACTAAGACCAGCATAGGTTCGAAGGCTCATCATTTTGCTCTACCTGATTACCACACTTCAAATATTCAATCAACAGATGAAAATCTAAATCTAAATCAACTTAAAAGATTACATCCTCCTAACAGATTAAACTTACAGTTTCGAAGCATCTAATTCGATATGAAAAAATAATATAAGCACAGAAATCAAGTGAAATTATTTTTAAAAAAAGGTAAAATGTTCATATAATATCTATATTCCGTATCCCAAAGTATATGAAACTTTACTAATTCAAACACCAAAAAAAAAAAAAAAAGGAAAAGAAAATCCAAATTTTCCCTGAAACAATTTTCTCCGGCAACCAAACAATCGAATCCAAGAACATGTCTAGGGGATTAACCTTACTCTTAAAAAGCATTTAGTTCGTCATGAAATAATAATATAAGCACTGAGATCAAATGAAATTATTTTTTTTTAAAAAAGGTAAAATTTTCGTAAAATTTCTATGTTCTGTATCAAAATGTATGGAACTTTACTAATTCAAGAATACGTTTCGACCAAAACAAAACATAAAAATTCAAATTTTCCCAGAAACTGTGTTCTCCCGCAACCAAACAATCGAATTCAGGAACTTCCAAAATCAAAATTTATTATCAAATAAGGTGGGGGGGAAGCAAATAAAAAAAAAAAAAGACGAGATCAGTATTTACCTGCCTTTGCCTCCTTCGATTTTCATTTTTTGCAGAAGAGATTATAACTAATCAATTAACAAATTATCAGAGCTTTCAGCAAAAACGATGGCCGTTTATTTAATTTAGGAAAAAAAAATAAAAATAGGTTTTGAATTTATGAAATTATTATTTATCCTATCCGTTTTTGCAAATCTTTTTTTCCCCCTCGTTTAAGCACTTTTTATTTGACGCAATTGCGTCATCGAGACCAGTCAACATAGTCCACGTGGATTGTTCGTTTGCTTTTAAAAAAATATACGTAATTAATAATCACAATATTAAATTGTGCGAGATATATCAAATAAAATTTATAGTTTAAAAAAAATAATGAATCGTGTGAGGTTCACAAAAATATTTATAAATTTATGACTTAAAGTGATTAATTTTATATAATTTTATATTATAATTAGATAATTATAAAATCGTAAGTAAAATAATCCCTCCTTTTCATTTTAAAACAATTTTTTATTAATTTTGTATTATATTAAATAAAATTTATATTACTATTATTATTATTATTATTATTATCAAAAGTTGAACGCTGAATTTTATTATTAATATTTTATAAAAAATATTAACAAAGAATAGTATACATTATCAAAATTAAGAATATAAACTTAAACCAGAAAGATTCACAGTTTTAAAAAGATAAAAATATCATCTCGTTTGATTATATTTTTAATTTATCATTATAAATTTTTTTATTATTTTATAATTAATTTGTGCATGGATCTTCTAAAATACTTTGTAATTAGCTCTTAATCCAACCTAATTTACTATTTATATAATAAAAATATTTTTATTTAAATTTAATTATAAATATTAACATAAAAATAATTTTTTAATATTATTTTAAATAATGATATAATTTTTGAATCAGCCTAAGCTTTTACAGTTCTCATTGACACATCACTCCCTAAGCTTGCTTTCATACCAAATGTCAAGGCCTACAGTAACCTATAAAGTATTATCCATTTTGACATAGGACTTCACAGTTTGTCCACAAAATGCACTTTACATGTCAACAATGATATGAACATTTATATACCCGATCGATCTTTACTACATAAAAATATAAAGAACATTCATATATCCAATCCAACTTTAACAAGTAATCCACGTGGAGATTCATCTATGCACCACGGCATTATGATTAGGCTGGAACTCTGTGCAGCAAAGTATCATTTTGTCTAGAGATTATCTTAGGAGAGATACCTGAATTTAGCTAAGCCGATAGCTCAAGTTACTCGAATTCAACTTAATTCAACAATGATCGAAATAAATTCAATTTTTTTTTTAACCAAACTCGAGTTGTTTACAGCACGTACGTCTCATTTACGTATCACAAAGTATAAATGAAAATCCAAGGTCTAAAATGAAAACTGCATTGGCAACTGAAACTAAAATCCGACTCAAATTGACATGGCAACATTTTGCACCGCCAATCAATCATTTTGTAATAAATTGCTCTTCCTTCAATATCTCTAAAGTGAAAATCCGAGCTCCAACATTAATAAATTTGTAATTAACCCTTGAATTGCAGTATAAAAATACACTTCCCGAAAAGCCGAATTCTGTATTTACTGACCTTAGTTTGCGAGGGAATACAAATGCAACCCAGAATTGTGTTCTTTCACAATAATTTGGAAAATCTCTAATGAATTTCATCATCTCAAATTCAGTCGAACATATTCGGAAGGGGTCTCACAGCCATGAATGCATCCACCATCTGGGAAAAGACAAGGGTAAGAGTTCAGTATCATTTCTTGATCCGTTGATTGAATATTTTGGATTGGATTAGAAGATCGACACTCAGACTCAGGTGTAATTGTCGAACTCAGGTATATTAATTTTTCTAAGTCTTTCCATGTATTTGGAGGGATCTTTGAAAGGTCATATCCCCATACCCATGTCCATATATCCGTTGGACATGGGTGTCAAAGACAAGTACCTCAAAAAAAAAAAGAAGAGTCAGAGTATAGTAGCAAGGGAGTAAATCCTTACTGAGCAATGCAAGAACCCTACCTCATCCGTTACTGCTGCTCGAGCCCTGCGATGTCTTTCTACTAGTTCGGTTAAAACTTCAATAAGTCGCTTTTTTACCTCACCTGTAAGCATGCGTCCCGCACCATATTCCTAGCAGATGATGAACATGTTTTTATTATAATTTGTTTTTTCACAAAAATTTAAAATACGCAATATTAATGCATGAAAAGCAGCCAACATGAGTACAAAATTAGATTACAGAGGTCGAATGCAACCCAAATGCAGGGGGGGAAAAAAACCCACGGTTGAAGCAATGATCAGAATAAACAATAAAGCTAAACTACGTTACCTAGACTCCGGTGAGTATCAGATACAGGAATCTGTCTGACACGAGTATGCTTGATTTTCATTTTATATTTTTCCATACATTTGAAAGATCATATTGCATACTCACATCCATATATATATCGGACAGAGGTGTCAGACATGGGTACTTTAGGGAAATTAAGAGTCCGAGTAACATAGCAACAAAGTACAAAGCAGAAAACTAGATGAAACCATTGAAGGCAGCAAACTTACCTTCTTTAAGTGCTCAAGTTCAGCATCATCTTCAAGGAAAAAGTTAAGATATTTGATTGGTATATCTACCTGAAACCCAACCAAACAAAATAAACGTTTTACCATTCAGTATTTCGGTTACATCATAGCTAAAAAGAAAAAAAGAAAAAAGAATAAAAGGAAACTAAAATGGTAAAATCTTCCGCAAAGCTAAATCCTAAAGGTGCACCTAAATAGATGCGCACACGTGTGTGTTTATATAAATATATCTCAGACATACATGTGCACACATGAAGAACAAATCCACTCATCCAGGCTCCAAAAGAAGGAAGGAAACCAGAATATCAACAACTTCTGCAAAACTAAACAAGGACCTGTGTGTTTGTATGCTTTTATGCATGCATGTGCATTTGCATCTCTATCTATGAAGCACGGACACTTCTGTCAGGGGCATGTCCAAGTGTTAGACATGAACACAGCTCTGCCACGGTGGCATACGTGTTGGACACATAGCAGACATATCAAAGATATAAAAATATTAGACACATTCAAAACATGATCAAGACAAAACTGGACGTGTCCAAATACACAATGAAGTTTTCTTTATTTTGGATTTTTCTTCCAAATATGGAATCAACGATGAAAAATTTGGTACTAATGGGTTTTTTTAAGTTTTTAAATTCAAAAATAATTTGAAAAACTGAAAAGTTATTTACATATTAATATTTAATTGAAAAGTATCAACTTTACATTTTAATTGTATATTATTAGAAAAAAATATTTTTTATTGTCCTGGCTTGATATACCCATGTCCTAATGTTCTAAAAATTTCTGTGTCCGTATCATGTCGTACCCATATTTCTTGTCCATGTCCGTGCTTCCTAGATCTCTATGTGTGAGTTTCTGCATTGTCACCATCCTCGAATGGTAATAACACTATGAACTATGAAGGAAACCTCATCAATGATATGTGATACTTAAAAACAAAGAACAAACTGGCAAGAAAAAATTTATCCCATATGTTTAGACAGACAAAGGAACAAGAAAATCAATACCTCAAGATTTGCTCCATATTGTCTGTGTTTTTCTATGGACTCTTGCCCGCCAGTGAACGCATGCTTGTTTACCTAAATGATCAAATGTAAATTACAGTTTGTAGAGAGATAAACATGAGCTAGTAACTAAATAGTAATCTAATAGATCTTTCTCTTTTCAGTAAGCTTTCGTCACGATGATCCTCCGGACACAAATTACATGCAACAAGTACAACACCACTTGGCTATCACTTATTAGCTATGTTGCTCCAACTCTTCATTTTTCCTGGAGTACTATGTCCGACACATTCCGGACATAGGTATGGGGATATGACCCTCTAATGAGCTTCCAAATACATGGAAAAAGTTTAAAAAAATTAAACATACCTGTGTCGGACATACCTTTATCCGACACTCACACCCGAGTCTGAGTAACATAGCTTATCAAAGCAGTCAAAAGCCCTAACACCTCTTAAAATTGCTGGAAAATGGATCAGTAAAAAATGAAATTGATACGAGTAAAAGAAAGTGGAGTGCAAAATACGCCCTATTGCAGCAAAAATAAAGCAAGAAACAGGTACAAGAATACGGGATCCAATCTAAAGGATTTAAAGATTCGACATGCTAATGTTAAAAGCAACATGAGACTCAACAGCCATTAAATTGACAATCTTCTAACAAGTGCTTAAGAATAGATACAGACCACAATATTCTACCAACTTTTAGATTATAAAACATGACTAATCCTAATGAATCACATGGGCAAAGAAAGTCTTGGGATATATCTATGACATACAAGACAAATCTATTTAAACACGATGAAAATCAAGTGATCTCCCCATCACAACAAATTTTTAAGGTCTACCCTTGCACTAAAAAAAATGCAGGTCAAATATATACTATTACTGTCTATAAAGTTAAAAAGTAGCCAAGCAGAATGATGAGGAATTTCATAAACAAACCTTGTACTTGATGTCCTTTGCAGAATCAGTCACGTAAATAGCAGAATTAGGATCGCTAGCTGACATTTTCCCTGTCTCTCCCTGCAATTATGCAAGTGTAGAAGAAATATTATGGCTATTTTTTTTCAACTAGAGAATGATTACAGGCATATAAATTTATACAAACACAAACATAGCATATTTTGGATTGAACATGGAATCACATTTAACATTCCGCCGCCTACATTCACGTCTGAAGAATCTCACACAAATGACATTTGAAGTCAATGAAATGATGAATTAAATGTACGTAGCGGTAGTGTGCAGACAAATGTTCCATGGATAAGCCTAGGAATACACACACACACACACACACACACCATATGTTCATAGAATTTAAAACAAAAAATTCTGTAACAGTATGCAATGCCATAATGTAGAGAATAACATGCAATTTTTTAAGCTCCCAACCTCAAATGAAATATCAAGAAGAAACTAATCAAATGAAGGAGCTCAGAGTAAAACAAGTCCATGGTTGCTTTATAAATTCATATTTCTTTTGCTTTGAATTGCAGAATAACTGAACAACCCCTAAACATTGATGAATTATGTAGAAGATCGATGACAAAAGAAAAAAGAAAAGGCAAAATAAAAGAAATTCAAACCAATAGAGGGTCGTAATATCAAACTTTACCCACGTATACGCAACATACTTATGGGCTATGATGTGTAAACTTTATGTTACAAGAAATAATCCAATTGATCTGGTTTGTCAGTAATAAATCATTATCTGGAAAACATAGACAATATCTTATGTGTAATAATGCTGTTATGACTACATAGAATACCTGGAGAGCAGGGAAGAACAATGATTCAATCAATGCAGGCTTGTGATACCCTATCCGGGGAGCAACATCGCGCGTCATTCTGAAATATGGATCCTGAGCACATCGACAAGCATAAACAATAAAAAATTCCCAGAAACAGAATACAAACAGAGCTAGAAAGAAAAGCTCCAAGAGAAAGGATTGGAGGGAGAATCATTTAAAATAACCGGGGCAAAAGAATGGTTTTAAATGATTACAGACAAATAATTAAGTATTTCAATAAATTTTAGACTTAACACTTAATTTAAGTCGCAAAGTGACAAGACTTTAAGACCCAAAATCGAAAATTTCACCAATCTAAACAAGGAACCGAACCTGGTCAATTGCACATGGAATTAGACAACGTAGGTCATCCTTGCCGCAGAACAGATGTGGGAATGACGAGGGAAATGATGGAACAGCCTGCATCAACAGCATATAAGCATAAACACCACCTTAGGCATACATTTGACACAAAAAGGTAGCAAAAACACCGAAGCAGCTATTGTTGCATAGTTCTTGATGCACCCCACTAGATTTCTTTATAAGTAGGCAATTGTGGCATTTTAAAGAAAACAATATATAATTACAAAAAATTTCTGTATCAAAGCAAAAAGGAGAACCAAAATAGCAAAAAAATTTAAAGAAAGCATCAATGTGACCACACACATAAAAGTCTTCACTAACCAGTAAATAGTGAAGCAAAGTAATATACCTGCACAGGTGGAAAGCTAACTTTTCCAATGTGATCCTCACCCGTGAATCCAAATATGCCAACAACCTAAATATCACGAGAAAAGAATGAAATAACTTTAAAAAAATTAAGTCAAAAGCTCCTCCACTTACAGAGATGAACAAGCACCTTGTTGTATGTGACACACTTGGCAACCTTGACCATATTCTTGTAGAAGGCACTGCAAATTAGCGCAAACGAACATACAAAAATTGTAATAGCCTCCAAAGTCTACTCCATAACAAAGTTCAAAAGAAAAGCTAAAAATTCATCTGGTGTTTTCTTACCCTCCAACATAATCGAAGTCCGAGAATATGAATGTCTTTGATATGTCAAAACCACAAGCAATAATGTCTTTAGCATTCTCACGGGCAAGTCTTTGGCTCTCCTCCACCGAAAGATTCTTCCACATGCACTTCTCATCATCAGTCAGTTGTATAACGAGAGGGACCTTGAAGGCGTCTTGAAGGTACCTGCAAAAAACACCAAGCATAGACCAAAAGTAAAAGAATTAATTATACTATCAACTATCAACATTCAGAAACATAAAACAACAAATTCGTGCCGTGGTTTCCTTTAAACGAAAGCTTTCAATACAACTGAAATTAATCTAAAAGAACTAAACTATTAGTGTTTTTGTTGTTATTTACTTTTGCCAATTGCTTCCTCAATATATATGTAAAAATGCATTCGGTTAAACATGAACAGCGCGCAGCAATTCAGAATTCAGGTTTTACATTTATCATTGCTCCTGAAACAACCAAGTCTTGCATAAATTTTCGCATTTGAATCGAAGTCCATATTCAGAAAAACAGTTACTAGAAAAAGAGGCAATTTCTAAGTATATTTTCGTTTTAATCATCTTTCTAGTGACTTTCAATTCATAAATAATACCCAAAATCACAGTTTTTCTTTAGAATAATTAAGATGCAAATTCTGTTAATTATACCAACTGATCAATGAAAGAAGAGGAAAAAGTTACTTGGTAAACATAAAAGGAATCAAATGACCCAAATGCAAGGCTTCAGAAGAGGGTCCTCGGCCAGTATACAAGTAAAACTTGTCGCCTCGCTCGTAGGCATCCAGAATTTCATTGAAATCCCGATGGGCGAAGAAGACGCCACGGCGGAGGAAGACGTGGGGAGGGCGAGAAGTGAGGCGTTGGACGCGGTCGATGAAGGATTGATCAAGCCTTTGGCAGCCGAACTTGTCGATGAGCTTGTCGTAATCGATCTTCCCGCCGTCTTTGGCTGATACTTCCCATGGATTCACCACTTGCTCTTCTTCTTGCTGCTGCTGATTGCCCTCTTTCTTCTCCATTTTTGCCGCTTCGCTCTCCGTCGCGCAGGAAAACCAAGAAACTGATGTTTTTACTAGGTTGCAGCAGTAACTTAAACCTAGATCTGTCGATTAAGGCCAAGTTCAAAAAACTCGAATTAAGATATCTAAATTCAAATTTGATTTGATCTAATTTAATTTAAAGAAATTAATAATCTAAAATCGATCAATTTTAACTCAAAATGATTAAAGCTTAAAATAATCCGAAACCTAAATAATAAACTTAAAATGTCCCGAACTTATAATGACTAAATCAAATAAACATGGGTGTTTAACTTGATGGACTTAAACTTAATTAACTCCAGTATTAAATTTGACTAACTCAAATCTAAAATGATTCGAATCCTGAATGACTTGAATCTGATTAGTCCAAGTGCTAAACCCGATTGAATCGAACCCTAAATGACTCAAACTTGATTAACCCAAGTTTAAATTTGATTTAACTCAAACCTAAAATGAGCCGAATCCAAAACAATCTAAACTCGAGTACTCTAAGTGTTAAAACTTGATTAACCCAAATCCGAAATGAACTGAAACCAAAATGGTGCTAACCTAAGATAATTCGAATCCGAAATGACGTGAAATCAAAGTAACCCTAAATTAAAATGATCTAAACCCAAAAAACGACCTAAAAATTTAAAAACTTAAAATAACCCAAAGCAAATTAACCCAAATTAAAATCAACACGATCTTCTCAATTAACGGGTCCACTTAGACTCCAAGAGCGACAAAGTTTGTGTGTATATATATAATGTTGCTATTTTTTATTTATTTTTATTTTACATTTTGTTTATTTTATTTTTACATAAAAAGTAAACTGAAAATAATAGGTGTGAAAAGTCCTACCGGTTTGATTTTAGAAAAAATTATAATTAATTTGTGGTATTCTAATTTTTTAAAAAATCAAATCAAATTTCATTAGCTCGAATCAGTTTGGGTCATAGGTTTTTTTTTTTAATTTTGATAAATATATTTTTATGTAGTTTTTTAATTTTCTTGCTCATTTAAAAATAAAATATTTATTTTTTATAAGATAAAAATCAAAACTAATTAAAAATTATATTAAAAATAGAGTTCTATTTGAATAATTATGGTTTTTAATTTATAAATCAAAAATCAAATCAAATCGAATATATCTAATTATTAACCGAACCAACATCAAACTAAGTTTAATAAAATCAAATCAAGCACTATGGCTCGAATCAATTTTTAATTTTTTTCATTTTCTCTCGACCCTAAAAAGTTTAGAATTTTTTTAGATGAGATTAATAAAATCAAATCGTAAGAGAAATGAGAGTTTGGGAATATATTTATTTCTTAGGTAAATTACAAGTAGCTTGAGGTGTGTATTCGATTTGATTTTAGAATTTTAAAAGCTTTATAAATCATTCAAATATAGAAAATCAATCGAATTTTATAAAAGAAAACGAAATAACTAAATCAAAATTAATTAATTTGATTCGATAAATGACATCGGTTATAATTTAGGTAGGATAATTGGGTTGAGTATGGGTAGTATAATTATGGGTTGGATATGATTAATAAAAATAAAAACTAGAATTAAGGTTGCACTTCACTGAGGTTTTTTAATTTTTTTTATAATTTTTAATTAATTTGAAATTAAATTTTATTAAGTAATAATTATTTAGTTAAATTTTAGTTCAATCATGATATAATTTAAAATAAAATAAAAATAATTA
>JBBYHL010446660.1:0-16693 GCA_038381835.1 Adansonia madagascariensis
ACAAACTTTGATTCTAAAAAATGGTGGATGGTAAAGCTTTTCTTATGAAACCAGAACATCAATTCATTTGTCCCAATAAGGCGAATGAGTGTATGGTGCCCAATTATGAAAAGAAAAGAGATTATTATCTGAGTCCGTATTTGTCTCAATTCATAAATGAACTTTAATTGTAGAAAATGGTGGAGAGAAGCTTTCTTATGAAACCAAAGCATCAACGTCATCTATAACAATGAGTAGTATGAGCTTATGGTGCACAATCATGAAAAGGAAAGGATTATTATATGAATCGGTAATTATCCTAGTTTAAAGATGAACTTTGATTCTAAAAAAAGGCCAGAAGTAAAGCTTTTCTTATGAAATCAAAGCATAAATGTCATTTATCCTAATGAGAAAAATGAGTTTACAATTCCCAATAGTGAAAAGAATGGAGATTACTATGTGAACCTGTGTTTATCCAAATTGACAAATGAACTTTGACTCTAAAATATGGCGAGAAGAGAAGCTTTTCTTACAAAACCAAAGCATTAATGTCATTCATCCCAATTAGGGAATGAGTTTACGGTTCCCAATCACAAAAACAAAAGAGATTCTTACATGAATCCGCATTTATCCAAATTGACAAACGAACTTTGATTCTAAAAAATGGTGGAACGAAAAGCTTTTCTTATGAAACCAAAACATCGATTCATTTATCCTAATGGGCATAATGAGATTACAGTTCTTAATCTTGAAAAAAAAAGAGATTATTGCATCAATCTGTGTTTTTCCAAGTTGACAAACAAACTTTGATTCTAAAAAATGGTGGAAGGAAAAGCTTTTCTTATGAAACCAAAACATCAATTCATTTATCCCAACGAGGAGAATGAGTTTATGGTACCTAATCATGAAAAAAAGGGAAATTATTATGTGGATCCGTGTTTATCCAATTTGATAAATGAACTTTGATTCTAAAAAAATGGTGGGATTTCTTATGAAACCAAAACACCAATGTCATTTATCCTAATGAGGGGAATGAGTTTATGGCTCCGAATCATGAAAAAAAGGGAGATTATTACGTGAATCTGTGTTTTTCCAAGTTTACAAATGAACTTCGATTCAATAAAATGGTGGAAGGAAAAGCTGTTCTTATAAAACCAAAACATCAATTCATTTATCCCAACGACTAGAATGAGTTTATGGTTCCAACTCATGAAAAGAAAGGAGTTTATTACATGAATCCATGTTTATACAAATTGGCAAATGAACTTTGATTCTAAAAAATGGTGCGAAGTGAAGCTTTTCTTATGAAACCAAAGCATTAACATCATTTATCCCAATGAGCAGAATGAGTTTCTGGTTCCTAATCATGAAAAGAATTAAGATTATTGCGTGAATTCGTTTTTATCCAAATTGACAAATGAACTTTGATTCTAAAAAATGGTGGGAAGAGAATTTTTTCTTATGAAACCAAAGCGTCAATGTCATTTATCCCGATGAGGAGAATGAGTTTATGGTCCTCAATCATGAAAAGAAAGAAGATTATTTATCTGAACCTGTGTTTGTCCTAATTCACATATGAACTTTAATTCTAGAAAATGGTGGAAAGAGAGCCTTTTCTTATGAAACAAAAGCATCAATCTCATTTATCCCAATGAGTAGAACGAGCATACGGAGCCCAATTATGAAAAAGAAGTGATTATTATATGAATTGGTATTTATGCTAGTCGAAAGACAAACTTTGATTCTAAAAAATGGTTGGAAGAAAAGCTTTTCTTATGAAATCTAAATATCAATGTTGTTTATCCCACTGAGAAGAATGACATTATAATTCCCAATGATGAAAAGAAAGGAGATTATTACGTGAATCTATGTTTATCTAAATTGACAAACGAACTTAGATTCTAAAAAATGGTGGAAAGGGAAGTCTTTCTTATGAAACCAAAGCATCAATGTCATTTATCCCAATGAAGAGAACGAATTTATGTTCCCCACTGATGAAAAGAAAGGAGATTATTACCTGAATTATGGTCCCCACTGATGAGAAAAAGAAGGTTATTATCTGAATCCATGTTTGTCCTAATTCCCAGATAAACTTTAGTTCTAGAAAATGGTGGAAAGAGAAGTTTTTCTTATGAAACCAAAGCATCAATGTCATTTATCCCAATAAGTAGAATGAGCTTATGGTGCCCAATCATGAAAAGGAAGGGATTATTATGTGAATCAATGTTTGTCCTAATGTAAAGACGAACTTTGATTCTAAAAAAGAGTAAGAAAAAAAGCTTTTCTTATGAAATCAAAGCATCAATGTCATTTATCCTAATGAGGAGAATGAGTTTATGATTCCCAATCATGGAAAGAAAAGAGATTATTATGTGAATCTGAGTTTATCCAAATTGACAACCGAACTTTGATTCTAAAAAATGATGGGAAGAGAAGCTTTCCTTACGAAACCGAAACATTAATGTCATTCATCCCAATGTGGATAATGAGTTTATGCTTCCCAATGATGAAAAGAATGGAGATTATTACGTGAATCTGTGTTTATCTAGGTTGACAAATGAACTTTAATTCTAAAAAAATGGTGGAAGGAACAGCTTTTCTTATGAAACCAAAACATCAATTCATTTATCCCAATGAGGAAAATGAGTTTATGGTACCCAATCATGAAAAGAAGGAAAATTATTACGTGAATCTGTGTTTATCCAATTTGACAAATGAACTTTGATTCTAAAAAAAATGGTGGGAAGAGAAGTTTTTCTTATGAAACCAAAGCATCAACGTCATCTATCCTAATGAGGAGAATGAGTTTATGGTTCCCAATCATGAAGAGAAAGGAGATTATTACATGAATCCATGTTTTTCCAAGCTTACAAATGAACTTTGATTCTAAAAAATGGTGGAAGGAAAAGCTATTCTTATGAAACCAAAACATCAATTCATTTATACCAATGAGGAGAATGAGTTTATGTTGGCAAATTATGAAAAGAAAGGAGATTATTGTGTGAATCCGTATTTGTCCTAATCAACAGAGGAACTTTAATTCTAGAAATTGATCAAAAGATAAGCTTTTCTTTTGAGACCAAAGCATCAATATCATTTATCCAAATGAGGAGAATGAGTTTATGGTTCCTAACCACGAAAAGAAAGGAGATTATTACATGAATCTATGATTATCCAAATTGATAAACGAACTTTGATTCTTAAAAATGGTGGGAAGAGAAGCTTTTCTTACAAAACCAAGGCATCAGTGTCATTTATCCCAATGAGGAGAATGAATTTATGATTCATAATCATGAAAAGAAAGGAGAATATTATGTGAATCTGTGTTTATCCACATTGGCAAGCAAACTTTGATTCTAAAAAATAGTGGAAGGAATAGCTCTTTCTTATGAAACCAAAACATTAATTCATTTATCCCAATGAGTAGAATGAGTTTATAGTTCCCAATCATGAAAAAAAAGGAAATTATTATGTGAATTCGTGTTTATCCAAATTGATAAAGGAACTTTGATTCTAAAAAAAGCTGGGAAAAAAAACTTTTCATATGAAACCAAAGAATCAGTGTCGTTTATCCCAATGAGGAGAATGAGTTTATGGTTCCTAATCATGAAAAGAAAGGAGATTATTACGTGAATCCATGTTTATCTAAATTGATGCACAAACTTTGATTCTAAAAAATGGTGGATGGTAAAGCTTTTCTTATGAAACCAGAACATCAATTCATTTGTCCCAATGAGGTGAATGAGTTTATGGTGCCTAATTATGAAAAGAAAGGAGATTATTATCTTAATCCGTGTTTCTCCCAATTCACAAATGAACTTTAATTGCAGAAAATGGTGGAGAGAAGTTTTTCTTATGAAACCAAAGCATCAATGCCATTTATACCAATGAGTAGAACGAGTTTATGCTGCCCAATCATGAAAAGGAAAGGATTATTATGTGAATCAGTATTTGTCCTAGTTTAAAGATGAACTTTGATTCTAAAAAAAGGCCAGAAGTAAAGCTTTTCTTATGAAATCAAAGCATCAATGTCATTTATCCTAATGAGGAAAATGAGTTTATGATTCCCAATAGTGAAAAGAAAGGAGATTATTATGTGAATCCGTATTTATCCAAATTGACAAATGAACTTTGACTCTAAAATATGGTGGGAAGATAAGCTTTTCTTACAAAACCAAAGCATTAATGTCATTTATCCCAATAAAGGAATGAGTTTATGGTTCCCAATCATGAAAACAAAAGAGATTATTACATGAATCTGTGTTTATCCAAATTGACAAATGAACTTTGATACTAAAAAATGGTAGAAGGAAAAGCTTTTTTCATCAAACCAAAAATTAATTCATTTATCTCAATGAGCAGAATGACTATAGTTCCAAATCATGAAAAAAAGGAGATTATTATGTGAATCCATGTTTATCCAAATTGATGAATGAACTTTGATTCTAAAAAATGGTGGGAGGTGAAGCCTTTTTTACGAAACCAAATCCTCAAAGTCGTCTATCCCAATGAAGAGAATGAGTTTATGGTTCCCAATCTTAAAAAGAAAGGATATTATTATGTGAATAAGTGTTTATCCAAATTGGTAAACAAACATTGATTCTAAAATATGGTGGAAGGAAAAGCTTTTCTTATGAAACCAAAACATCGATTCATTTATCCCAATGAGCAAAATGAGTTTATGGTTCCCAATCATGAAAACAAAGGAAATTATTACATGAATCTGTGTTTATCCAAATTCATAAATGAACTTTGATTCTAAAAAATGGCGGGAAGAGAAATTCTTCTGATGAAACCAAAGCATCAATGTCATTTATCCCTATGAGGATAATGAGTTTGTAGTCCCCAATGATGAAAGGAAAAGAGATTATTATCTGAATCCATGTTTGTCCTAATTTACAGATGAACTTTAATTATAGAAAATGGTGGAGAGAAGTTTTCTTATGAAACAAAAGCATTAATGTCATTCATCCCAATGAGTAGAACGAGTTTCTAGTGCTCAATCATGAAAAGAAAGGGGTTATTATGTGAATTAGTATTTATCCTAGTCGAAAGATGAACTTTGATTCTAGAAAATGGTCAGAAGAAAAGCTTTTCTTATGAAATCAAAGCATCAATGTCATTCATCCCAATGAGGAGAATGAGTTTATGATTCCCAATCATGAAAAGAAAGGAGATTCTTTTTTGAATCCGTGTTTGTACAAATTGACAACCAAACTTTCATTCTAAAAAATAGTGGGAAGAGAAGGTTTTCTTATGAAACCGAAGCATCAATGTCATTCATCCCAACGAGGAGAATGAGTTTATAGTTCCTAATCACCAAAAAAAAAAGATTATTACGTGAATCTGTGTTTATCAATGGTGAAAATGAACTTTGATTCTAAAAAATGGTGGAAGGAAAAGCTTTTCTTATGAAACCAAAACATCAATTCATTTATCCCAATGAGGAGAATGAGTTTATGGTACCCAATCATTAAGAAAAAGGAAATTGTTATGTGAATCTATGTTTATCCGATTTGACAATCGAACTTTGATTCTAAAAAAAGGTGGGAAGAAAAGTTTTTCTTATGAAACCAAAGCATCAATGTCATTATCCCCAATAAAGAGAATTAGTTTACAATTCCCAATCATGAAAAAAAAAAGATTATTACGTGAATCTGTGTTTATCCAAGTTGACAAACGAACTTTGATTCTAAAACATGGTGGAAGGAAAAGATTTTCTCATGAAACCCAAACATCAATTCATATGAGCAAAATGAGTATACTATTCCAAATCTTGAAAAGAAAGGAAAGTATTACATGAATCCATGTTTATCTAAATTGATAAATGAACTTTGATTCTAAAAAATGGTAGGAGGTGAAGCTTTTCTTATGAAACCAAATCCTCAATGTTGTCTAACCAAATGAGAAGAATGAGTTTATAGGTTCCCAATCATGAAAAAAAAAAGAGATAATTACATGAATTAGTGTTTATCTAAATTGATAAACAAACTTTAATTCTAAAAAAAAGTGGAAGGAAAAGCTTTTCTTAACCAAAACATCAATTCATTTATCCTAATGAGCAGAATGAGTTTATGGTACCCAATCATGAAAACAAAGGAAATTATTACGTGAATTCATGTTTATCCAATTTGACAAATGGACTTTGATTCCAAAAAATGGTAAGAAGAGAAGTTTTTCTAATGAAACGAAGTCATCAATGTCATTTATCCTAATGAGAAGAATGAGTTTATGGTCCCCAATGATGAAATGAAAGGGGATTATTATCTGAATCCGTGTTTGTCCCAATCATAGATGAACTTTAATTGTAGAAAATGGTGGATTCTTATGAAACCAAAGCATCAATGTCATTTATCCCAATAAGTAGCGCAAGCTTATGGTGCCCAATCATGAAAAGAAAGGGATTATTATGTGAATTTATATTTGTCCTAGTCGAAAGATGAACTTTGATTCTAAAAAATGGCATAAAGTAAAACTTTTCTTATGAAATCAAAACATCATTGTCATTTATCCCATTGAGGAGAATGAGTTTATGATTCTCAATAATGAAAAGAAAGGAGATTATTATGTGAATCTGAGTTTATCCAAATGGACAAACGAACTTTGATTCTAAAATATGGTAGGAAGATAAGCTTTTCCTATGAAACTAAAGCATGAATGTCAGTCATCCCAATGAAGAGAATGAGTTTAAGGTTCCCAATCATGAAAATTATTACGTTAATCTGTGCTTATCCAAATTGACAAACGAACTTTGATTCTAAAAAATGGTGGAAGGAAAAGCTTTTCTTATGAAACCATAACATCAATTCATTTATCCCAATGAGGAGAATGAGTTTATGGTGCCCAATCGTGAAATGAAAGGAGATTATTATGAGAATCCATGTTTATCCTAATCGACAGAGGAATTTTAATTCTAGAAAATGATTAAAAGAAAAGCTTTTCTTATGAAACCAAAGCATCAATGTCATTTATACCAATGAGTAGAATGAGCTTATGCTGCCCAATCATGAAAAGGAAAGGATTATTATGTGAATCGATATTTGTCCTAGTTTAAAGATGAACTTTGATTCTAAAAAAAGGCCAGAAGTAAAGCTTTTCTTATGAAATCAAAGCATCAATGTCATTTATCCTAATGAGGAAAATGAGTTTATGATTCCCAATAGTGAAAAGAAAGGAGATTATTATGTGAAGCCGTGTTTATCCAAATTGATAAATGAATTTTGACTCTAAAATATGGTGGGAAGAGAAGCTTTTCTTACAAAACCAAAGCATTAATGTTGTTCATCCCAATAAGGGAATGAGTTTATGGTTCCCAATCATGAAAACAAAAGAGATTATTACGTGAATCTATGTTTATCCAAATTGACAAACGAACTTTGATTCCAAAAAATAAAGGGAAAAGAAGCCTTTCTTATGAAACCAAAGCATCAATGTCATTTATCCCAATGAGGAGAATGAGTTTATGATTCACAATCATGAAAAGAAAAGAGATCATTGCGTGAATCCATTTTTATCTAAATTGACAAACGAACTTTGATTCCAAAAAATGGTGGTAAGAGAAGTTTTTCTTATGAAACCAAAGCATCAATGTCATTTATCCCAATGAGAAAAATGAGTTTATGGTTCTCAATCATGAAAAGAAAAGAGATTATTATATGAACCCATGTTTGTCCTAATTCACAGATGAACTTTAATTATAGGGAGTGGTGGAAAGAGAAGCTTTTCTTATGAAACCAAAGCATCAATGTCATTCATCCTAATAAGGAGAATGAGTTTATGGTTCCCAATCTTGAAAGGAAAAGTGATTATTACATGAATATATGTTTATCCAAATTGACAAACGCACTTTGATTCTAAAAAATGGTGGAAGGAAAAGCTTTTCTTATAAAAACCAAAACATCAATTCATTTATCTCAATAAGGAGAATGAATTTATGGTGCCCAATCATGAAAAGAAGGGAGATTATTATGTGAATCTATGTTTGTCACAATTGACAGAGGAACTTTAATTCTAGAAAATGATCGAAAAAGAAGTTTTCTTGTGAAACCAAGGCATCAATGTCATTTATCCCAATGAGGAGAATGAGTTTATGGTTTTCAATCATGAAAAGAAAGGAGATTATTACATTAATTTATGATTATCCAAATAGACAAATTAACTTTGATTCTAAAAGATAGCGGGAAGAGAAGCTTCTCCTATGAAACCAAAGCATCAATGTCATTTATCCCGAGGAGAATGAGTTTATGATTCATAATCATGAAAAAAAAGGAGATTATTACGTGAATCCTTGCTTATCCAAATTGACAAATGAACTTTGATTCTAAAAAATTGTGGAAGGAAAAGCTTTTCTTGTGAAACCAAAACATCAATTCATTTATCCCAATGAGCAAAATGAGTTTATGGTTCCCAATCATGAAAAGAAAGAAAATTATTATGTGAATCTGTGTTAATCCAAATTGATGAACAAACTTTGATTCTAAAAAATGGTGGGAAGTGAAGCTTTTCTTACGAAACCAAAGCATTAATGTCATTTATCCCATTGAGGAGAAAGAGTTTATGGTTCCCAATCATGAAAATAATGGAGATTATTACGTGAACCCATGTTTATCCAAATTGATAAACAAACTTTGATTCAAAAAAATGGTCAAAGGAAAAGCTTTTCTTATGAAACCAAAACATCAATTCATTTATCCCAATGAGCAGAATGAATTTATGGCTCCCAATAATGAAAAGAAAGGAAATTATTACATGAATTCGTGTTTATCCAAATTGACAAATGAACTTTATTCTAAAAAATGGTGGGAAGAGAAGTTTTTCTTATGAAACCAAAGCATCAATGTCATTTATCCTAATAAGGAGAATGAGTTTATGGTCTCCAATCATGAAAAAAAAGGAGAGTCCATGTTTGTCCTAATTCATAGATGAACTTTAAATGTAGAAAATGGTGGACAGAAGCTTTTCTTATGAAACCAAATAATCAATGTCATTTATACCAATGAGTAGAATGAGCTTATGGTGTCGAATAATGAAAAGGAAGGAATTATTATGGGAATCAATATTTGTCCTCGTTGAAAGATGAACTTTGATTCTAAAAATTGGTCAGAAGAAAAGCTTTTCTTATGAAATCAAAGCATCAATGTCACTTATCCCAACAAGGAGAACGAGCTTATGATTCCTAATCATGAAAAGAAAATAGATTATTACGTGAATCCATATTTATCGAAATTGGCAAATGAACTTTGATTATAAAATATGGTGGGAAGAGAAGCTTTTTTATGAAACCAAAGCATCAATGTCGTTCATCGCAATGAGGAAAATGAGTTACGGTTCCCAATCATGAAAAAAAATTATTACGTGAATCTGTGTTTGTCCAAATTGACAAATGAACTTTGATTCTAAAAAATGGTGGAAGTAAAAGCTTTTCTAGTGAAACCAAAACATCAATTCATTTATCCCAATGTGAAGAATGAGTTTATGGTGCCCAATCATGAAAAGAAAAGAGATTATTATGTGAATCCATGTTTGTCCCAATTGACAGAGGAACTTTAATTCTAGAAAATTATCGAAAGTGAAGCTTTTCTTACGAAACCAAAGCTTCAATGTCATTTATCTTAATGAGCAGAATGAGTTTATGGTTCCCAATCATGAGAAGAAAGGAGATTATTACATGAATCTATGATTATCCAAATTGAAAAATGAGCTTTGATTCTAAAAAATGGTAGGAAGAGAAGCCTTTGTTATGAAACCAACGCATCAATGTCATTTATCCCAATGAGGAGAATGAGTTTACAATTCACAATCATAAAAAGAAAGGAGATCATTGTGTGAATCCGCATTTGTCCAAATTGACAAATGAACTTTGATTCTAAAAAATGGTGGAAGGAAAAGCTTTTCTTATGAAACCAAAACATCAATTCATTTATTTTAATTCATTTATCCCAATGAGCAGAATGAGTTTATGATTCCCAATGAAGAGAAGAAAGGAGATTATTATGTGAATCTTGTTTATCCAAATTGACAAATGAACTTTGATTCTAAAAAATGGTGGGAAGAGAAGTTTCTCTTATCAAACCAAAGCATTAATGCCATTTACCCAAATGAGGAGAATGAGTTTATGGTCCTTACTCAGGAAAAAAAAAGAGATTATTATCTGAACCTATGTTTGGCCCAATTCATAGATGAACTTTAGTTCTAGAAAATGGTGGAAAGAGAACCTTTTCCTTATGAAACCAAAGCATCAATGTCATTTATCTTAATGAGTAGAATGAGCTTATGGATCCTAATCATGAAAAGGAAGGGATTATTATGTGAATCAGTATTTGTCCTAGTCGAAAGATGAACTTCAATTCTAAAAAATGCCAAAAGTAAAGCTTTTCTTATGAAATCAAAGCATCAATGTCATTTATCCCAATGAGGAGAATAAGTTTATGTTTCCTAATAATGAAAAGAAAGGAGATTATTATGTGAATCTGTGTTTATCCAAATTGACAAAAGAACTTTGATTCTAAAATATGGTGGGAAGAGAAGCTTTTATTATGAAACTAAAGCATCGATGTTGTTTATCCCAATAAGGACAATGAGTTTACGATTCCCAATAATGAAAAAAAAGAGATTATTACGTGAATCCATGTTTATCCAAATTGCCAAACGAATGTTGACTATAAAAAATGGTGGAAGGAAAAGCTTTTCTTTTGAAACCAAAACATCAATTCATTTATCCCAATGCAAAGAATGAATTTATGGTGCCCAATCATGAAATGAATGGGGATTGTTATGTGAATCTGCATTTTTCCCAATTGACAGAGGAACCTTAATTCTAGAAAATGATCGAAAGTGAAGCTTTTTTTATGAAACCAAAGCATCAATGTCATTTATTCCAATAAGTAGGATGAGTTTATGGTTCCTAAATCATGAGAAGAAAAGAGATTATTACATTAATCCATTATTATCCAAATTGACAAACAAACTTTGATTCTAAAAAATGGTGGGAAGAGAGGCTTTTCTTACGAAACCAAAGAATCATTTATCCCAATGAGGAGAATAAGTTTATTATTCATAATCATGAAAAGAAAGGAGATCATTACGTGAATCTATGTTTATCTAAATTGACAAACGAACTTTGATTCTAAAAAATGGTGGAAGGAAAAAGCTTCACTTATGGAACCAAAACATCAATTCATTTATCCCAATACGTAGATAAGTTTATGGTTCCAAATCATGAAAAGAAGGGAGATTATTACGTGAATTCATGTTTATCTAGATTGGCAAATGAACTTTGATTCTAAAAAATGGTGGGAAGTGAAGCTTTTCTTACGAAACCAAAACATTAACATCGTTTATCCAAACATGGAGAAAAAGTTTATAGCACCCAATGATGAAAAGAAAGAAGATTATTACATAAATCCATGTTTATCCAAATTGATAAATGAACTTTGATTCTAAAATATGGTGGGAAGAGACGCTTTTCTTACGAAACCAAAGCATCGATGTTGTTCATCCCAATAAGGACAATGAGTTTACGATTCCTAATAATGAAAAAAAGGAGATTATTATGTGAATCTATGTTTATCCAAATTACCAAACGAATGTTGACTCTAAAAAATGGTGGAAGGAAAAGCTTTTCTTTTGAAACCAAAACATCAATTCATTTATCCCAATGCGAAGAATGAGTTTATGGTGCCCAATCATGGAATGAATGGAGATTATTATGTGAATCTGTATTTGCCCTAATTGACAGAGGAACCTTAATTCTAGAAAATGATCGAAAGTGAAACTTTTCTTATGAAACCAAAGCATCAATGTCATTTATTCCAATGAGTAGAATGAGTTTATGGTTCCCAATCATGAGAAGAAAAGAGATTATTACATTAATCCATTATTATCCAAATTGACAAACGAACTTTGATTTTTAAAAATGGTGGGAAGAGAGGCTTTTCTTACGAAACCAAAGCATAAATGTCATTTATCCCAATGAGGAGAATGAGTTTATGATTCACAATCATGAAAAGAAAAAAGATCATTACGTGAATTCATGTTTATCTAAATTGACAAATGAACTTTGATTCTAAAAAATAGTGGAAGGAAAAGCTTCACTTATGGAACCAAAACATCAATTCATTTATCCCAATATGCAGAATGAGTTTATGGTTCCAAATCATGAAAAGAAGGGAGATTATTACGTGAATTCGTTTTTATCTAGATTGGCAAATGAACTTTGGTTCTAAAACATGGTGGGAAGTGAAGCTTTTCTTACGAAACCAAAGCATTAACATCATTTATCAGAACATTGAGAAAAAGTTTATGGTTCCCAATGATGAAAAGAAAGAAGATTATTACATAAATCCATGTTTATCCAAATTGACAAATGAACTTTGATTCTAAAATATGGTGGGAAAAGAAGCTTTCCTTACGAAACCAAAGCATCGATGTTGTTTATCCCAATAAGGACAATGAGTTTACGGTTCCCAATAATGAAAAAAAGAGATTATTACGTGAATCTATGTTTATCCAAATTGCCAAACAAATGTTGACTCTAAAAAATGGTGGAAGGAAAAGCTTTTCTTTTGAAACCAAATCATCAATTCATTTATCCCAATGCAAAGAATGAGTTTATGGTGCCCAATTATGAAATGAATGGAGATTATTATGTGAATCTGCATTTGTCCCAATTGACAGAGGAACCTTAATTCTAGAAAATGATCGAAAGTGAAGCTTTTTTTACAAAATCAAAGCATCAATGTCATTTATTCCAATGAGCAGAATGAGTTTATGGTTCTCAATCATGAGAAGAAAAGAGATTATTACGTTAATCCATTATTATCCAAATTGACAAACGAACTTTGATTCTAAAAAATGGTGGGAAGAGAGGCTTTTCTTACGAAACCAAAGCATAAATGTCATTTATCCCAATGAGGAGAATGAGTTTATGATTCGCAATCATGAAAAAAAAGGAGATCATTATGTGAATCCATATTTATCTAAATTGACAAATGAACTTTGATTTTAAAAAATGGTGGAAGGAAAAGCTTCACCTATGGAACCAAAACATCAATTCATTTATCCCAATAAGCAGAATGAGTTTATGGTTCCAAATCATGAAAAGAAAGGAGATTATTACGTGAATTAGTGTTTATCCAGATTGGCAAATGAACTTTGATTCTAAAAAATGGTGGGAAGTGAAGCTTTTCTTACAAAACCAAAGCATTAACATCGTTTATCCGAACAAGGAGCAAAAGTTTATGGTTCCCAATGATGAAAAGAAAGAAGATTATTACGTAAATCCATGTTTATCCAAATTGACAAACGAACTTTGATTCTAAAAAATGGTTGAAGGAAAAGCATTTTTTATGAAACCAAAACATCAATTCAATTATTCCAATGAGTAGAATGAGTTTGTGGTTCTCAATCGTAAGAATAAAGGAGATTATTGCATGAATTTGTGTTTATCCAAATTGACAAATGAACTTTTATACTAAAAAATGATGGGAAGAGAAGCTTATCATGCGAAACCAGAGTATCAATGTCATTTATCCCAATGAGGAGACTAAGTTTATGGTTCCTAATCATGAAAAGAAAAGAGATTATTATGTGAATCCATGTCTGTCCCAATTGACAATTGAACTTTAATTCCAAAAAATGATTAAAAAGGAAACTTTTTTTATAAAACCAAAGCATCAATGTCATTTACCCCAATTAAGAGAATGACTTTATGGTTCCATATTGTTAAAAGAAAAGAGATTATTATGTGAATCTATGTTTATCCATAACGATAAATGAGCTTTGATTCTAAAAAATGGTGGGAAGAGAAGTTTTTGTTATGAGACCAAGGCATCAATGTTACTTATCTCAATAAGGAAAATGAGTTTATGGTGCCCAATCATGAAAAGAAAGGAGATTATTAAGTGATCCCGTGTTTATCCTAATTAATAGAGGAATTTTAATTTTAAAAAGTGATCGAAAGAGAAGCTCTTCTTATGAAATCAAAGCATCATTGTCATTTATCCCAATGAGAGGAATGAGTTTATAGTGCCTAATCATGAAAAAAAGGGAGATTATTATGTGAATCCGTGTTTGTCCAAACGGATAAATGAACTTTAATTCTAAAAAATGATCAAAAGAGAAGCTTTTCTTATGAAACCAAAGCATCAATGTCATTTATCACAATGGGGAGAATGAGTTTATGGTTCCCAATCATAAGAAGAACGGAGATTATTACGAGAATCCACATTTGCCCATTGTTGAATGAACTTGTATAGAAAACAGTTGAAAGAGAAGCTTTTTTTATGAAAACAATGCTTCAATGTTATTTATCCTAATAAGGATAATGAGTTTATGGTGCCCAATCGTGAAAAGAAAGAAGATTATTATGTGAATCTTTGTTTGTCCCAATTGACAGATGAAATTTAATTCTAAAAAATGATCAAAAAATAAGCTTTTCTTATGAAACCAAAGCTTCAATGTCATTTATCCCAATAAGGATAATGAGTTTATGGTTCCCAATTGTTAAAAGAAAGGAGATTATTTCGTGATTCTATGTTTATCCAAAATGACAAATGAACTTTGATTCTAAAAAATTATGGAAGAGATGTTTTTCTTGTGAGACCAAATCATCAATGTCCTTTATCTCAATGAGGAGAATAAGTTTATGGTGCCCAATCATGAAAAAAAAGAGATTATTATGTAAACTCGTGTTTGTCCTAATTGACAGAGGAACTTTAATTCTAAAAAGTGATACAAAGAGAAGCTTTTCTTATGAAAGCAAACCTCTAATGTCATTTATCCTAACGAGAAGAATAAGTTTACGATGCCCAATTATGAAAACAAAGGAGATTATTATGTGAACCTGTGTATGTCCCAATTGATAGATGAACTTTAATTTTAAAAAATGATCGAAAGGGAAGCTTTTCTTATGAAACCAAAGCATCAGTGTCATTTACCCTAATGAGGAGAATGAGGTTATGGTTCCCAATCATTAAAAGAAAGGAGATTATTATGTGAATCCAAGTTTATCCAAAATGACAAATGAATTTTGATTCTAAAAATTGGCAGGAAGAGAAGTTTTTGTTATGAAACCAAAGCATTATTGTCATTTATCTTAGTAAGGAGAACGTGTTTATGGTGCCCAATCATGAAAAGAAAGGAGATTATTAGGTGATCTCATGTTTATCCTAATTGACGGAGGAACTTTAATTCTAAAAGGAGATCAAAAGAGAACCTTTTCTTACAAAATCAAAGCATCAATGCCATTTATCCCAATAAGGAGAATGAGTTTATGGTGCCTAATCATGAAAAAAAGGGAGATTATTATATGAATCCGTGTTTGTCCAAATTGATAGATGAACTTTAATTCTAAAAAGTTATCAAAAAAGAAGCTTTTCTTATGAAACCAAAGCATCAATGTCATTTATACTAATAAGGAGAATGAGTTTATGGCACCTAATCTTGAAATAAAAGGGGATTATTATGTGAACCTGTGTTTGTCCCAATTGATAGAGGAATTTTAATTCTAAAAAGTGATCGAAAGAGAAGCTTTTCTTATGAAACCAAACCTTCAATGTCATTTATCCTAACAAGAAGAATGAGTTTACGGTGCCAAATCATGAAAAAAATAGAGATTATTATCTTAATCCATGTTCGTCCCAATTGACAAATGAACTTTAATTCTAAAAAATAATCATAAGATAAGCTTTTTTTATGAGACCAAAGCTTCAATGACATTTATCCCAATAAGGAGAATGAGTTTATGGTTCCCAATCATTAAAAGAAAGAAAATTATTACATAAATCCGCATTTATCCAAAATGATAAATGAACTTTGATTATGAAAAATGGTGGGAAGAGAAGCTTTTCTTATGAGACCAAAGCATCAATGTCATTTATCTCAATGAGGAGAATGGGTTTATGGTGCCCAATCATGAAATGAAAAGAGATTATTATGTGAATCCGTGTTTATCCCAAATGACAGAGGAACTTTAACTCTAAAATATGATCGAAAGAGAAGCTTTTCTTACCAAAGCATCAATGCCATTTGTCCCAATGAGGAGAATGAGTTTATGGTACCCAATCGTGAAAGAAAAGGTGACTATTATGTGAATCTGTGTTCCCCAATTGATAGATGAACTTTAATTCTAAAAAATGATCGATAGTGAAGTTTTTCTTATGAAAGCAAAGCATCAATGCCATTTATCCTAATAAGGAGAATGAGTTTATGGTGCTCAATCACAAAAAGATAGGAGATTATTATATGAATCTGTGTTTGTCCCAATTGACAGAGGAACTTTAATTCTTAAAAATGATCAAAAAGAAGCTTTTTATAAAACCAAAGCATCAAAGTCATTTGTCCTAATAAGAGGAATGAGTTTATAGTGCCCAATCATGGAAAGAAAGGAGATTATTTTGCAAATCAGTGTTTGTCCCAATTAGCAGATGAACTTTAATTCTAAAAAATGATCTAAAAAAAACCTTTTCTTATAAAGCTGATGGAGATCTACTTGCACAAATGCCTATTTCCAACCATTCTTATGATCCTTTGCAAGGAATTGGAGGTCCAATAACTAGGGCAAAGACAAAACGCATGGAGCAAGCTTTGCAAGGACTAATCATGGAAATGCAAGCAAAAGAGGTTGTTCAAAATGAATTAGATGCATTGCCAAGATTGATCACTTTTCTACATTGTGTTGAGGCTAAAAAGAAAAGATGAATAAAGCTTAGAGCCC
>JBBYHL010446701.1:15368-31304 GCA_038381835.1 Adansonia madagascariensis
TATTTTATTTAAATCCTTAATTTACTATTTTCAAAATACCTTTTTTCGAAAATATCCTTTTCTTTTAAAACATCAAAAATTTTCATTCTTGGGGATACTCTAACCCTAATGCTTTGAGAGGATACTCCAACCTTGTTTTCACTAAAAAACTTGAATTTTCTCTTCCAAATTTATTTGAGATTCTTAATTATTTTTCTTTTAAAACATCAAAAATTTCATTCTTAGGGATACTCCAACCCCACCGCGCAGAGATAGTGCTCCAACATCGTTTTCCACTAAAAAGTTAAATTTTCTCTTATGGATTTATTTGAGATTCCTAATTATTTTTCATAAATCATAAATTTTCATTCTTAGGGAACTCTAACCTTACTTCTTCGATGGAACACTCTAACCTCGTTTTCCACCAGAAACTTGAATTTTTTCTTTTGGATTTATTTAAAATTCTTAATTATTTTTCTTTAAAAACATAAAAAATTTTCATTCTTGGGGATACTCTAATCCACTGGTCCAAGGAAATACTCTAACCACATTTTCCACTAAAAAACTTGAATTTTCTCTTTGGGATTTATTCGAGATTCCTAATTTTCATTCTTGGGGATACTCTAACCCTACTTCTCTCGGGGGATACTCTAACCTCATTTTTCACTAAAACTCAAAATTTCTCTTTTGGATTTATTCAAGATTTTTAATTATTTTTAAAATATCAAAATCTTTATCTTCGAGGATACTCTAACCCTACCTCTTCGAGAAGATACCCTAACCACATTTGTACTTAAAAACGCTAAAATTTTCTCTTTTTTTGGAAATCCTAGGTTATTTCAATTAAAACCTTTTTCGTCCTTCAAATTACCACAGAATCCAGACACGTCTCAAAATTTTCATTTCAATTATTCTTTAATAATTAAGACAATTACAAGATATATTCTAATCATCCCTCTTTTTAACATTTTTTCTATGTGATTGTTTTTCTATGATATTATTATTTTTCATTCCACTAACATGTTTTTTTTTTGTAGTGACCATCATGCATTCATATTTAAAAATTATTTAAAAAATTTATAAGGTAATGTTCCATGTTGGTATCTCTCCAGTGCCAACACAGAATATCTGAATTTTCAAAATTTGATTAAAAACTTATTTTCATTACAAATCCTTATGCTCCTCACACTATCAAAACTCATATTTACAGTTTTCATAAAAGTTTATGCATTAAAGGGGATTATATCTAAATAATGACTAAACGAAATTAATTAGGCCCTAAAGCAAGCTATAGTTAGCATATACTATTTCTGGTGTCATAGGGTGCTACTCTTTTTCCATGCATAACCAACTCCCGAATTTAATTAATGAATCTCAAGACCTCGTAGGCCTTGAAATCAATATTTCAAGTTTCATAGCTCAAAACATTCTTTTCAATAGGCATCTGATCATGCCTAGACCAATTGGTGACGACTCCAAATTTATGGTTACTTCACGGTAACTTTCCAAGACTAGTTGGGACTTGTCCAATAGTCTCTCTCCCTTTTTTATTATCATGCCTAATCCAAATCTTGACCAAGGGATGGCTTAAAGGCTCTAACCAAACACCATAGTTTTTAAGTCCAACATATTCCCACTTTGAATCATCTAAAATAAGTGAGAAAACATGAAGGGGCACATGATGACAACTTAGCAACTCCACTAGGGAGGGTTTAGAGAGTTAAGCCTATAACCAGCTATATCTCACTTGATTTTTGGTTTTTTTAGAATGTCATCATTACTTGGTTATAATCCCCTTTCTACTAACTTTTTATCTTTCATAGTTTTTGCCTTATGGTTGTTAGGGACCATTTTATTCTTGAATACATATCGACTTGAATAAGTATGGTAATATAGGAGTAAAATAAAATGTTTGACTATATCCCTAACAAACATTGTGCACTTGCATGTCCATTAGATTTCCACCAAACACCAAGAGAAGGTTACAGTCTTAACTACTAGCAGGAAGTGAGCCCTCTATCTTCATAGGTATCCTTCCATATAGGCATGGCAAGATTTTTTGGGTTGTAAATTACCTATGTCTCTTGAAAGTACCCTTTCGCATTTGCATAGAGAAATACATTTAGCAGATCAAACTTATTCTGCTAAACTCACAATAGGCATAGGATTAGGGTGCTTCAACTACACTTACTAGATGGAGGAGTGATTCGAATACCAATTTAGGCATTCACTTAATCCCATACATGAACCCTATGAGCAAAACCATGTCAAACCATACCAAAATGCTGCTAGAATAACCCGAAGAAAGGTCACTAAGTGAAACACTTTTTACCTTTAATCTTATACACCATGTGATGCAGGCAATAATGGACATTGTCACCCATATTTGTTATTTTATTTCATGATCATTTTTAGGGTATGCTATTATGTTCTATGACTAACCTTCTCAATATGTAGGTGATGATGAATGAATGCCATTGCCAACAATGCCCCATGTCATCTTAAAAGAGTCACATCGGAGTAAAATAGTTATCATGCTATCCAAGTGACAGCTTAACATGCAACTAAAAGAGGTGGTGACGAATGAACATCGCCACTTAATTGGTCAATCTTGTCCTTATAAGGTATCATGTCACCTTACTAAAGGCAATTTTAACTTGGACGCGTTGTTATGCTATTTGTGTATTGTCTATTGTTATGCTCACACCCATGAATTGTATTACCTATTATCGGGGTAATTTTTGTGATGTATTTTTGTTGCCATTTTTATATATACCCTTATTTTTATGATTATTATTTCGTGTGATCACTAACTTGTTTTCTTTTTTCCTTTTTGATTGATGCATGCATTATGTCATCATAATCATCATTATTATGAGACAGTTAGCCAATGGTTCAGTGTTCATCAATGGGTGTCTATCATGGAGCAACAGTCCAATTCAAACCTGAAGCCTTTTGAAGAAGTTTGAGCATGGTCAAAGCACCTGTAATGTGAAGCTGGGGATGTTCTCAAACCCGAATATGTCTTAGCAATGCAAGAAAGGTCAGGAAAGGGTATCATCAGAATGTTTGGCAAGATCTGAAGTATGTATAGACCAGTTAGGATAATACTGAGAAAGAGTTATTCATGAAGAGATACAGAGACATAGCCCTTCTACTCTAGGTCCATCTGGATGTTGGTTTGTTGCAAGTAGCATCTTAGTTTTGGAACCCAGCATATTGATGTTTCAGTTTCAATCAAAAAGATTTGGTCCCCATAGTTAATGAATACACTATGTTACTCAATATTGAGAGGGCTAATACTGATAGAATATATTGCAAAGCTTTGCATCCTCTAACTTTCAAGAAAAGATTAGCTCAAATTCCTAAGTAATACAGTCTTGGATCGAGGACTGTATAAAGATGAAAGGGAATAATGAGTGCATTTCATGGGCCGTTTGAAAGAAACAATAGCGAGTATTGCTGATATATGAAAAGTTCAGGATATCTATGCTCTATTGATATATGGTCTGGTCATTTTATCTAAAACATTAGGCTATGCTGAAGCTATGATAATAGATCTTTTTTCCCAATTCTGCTGCAACATTAATCCCACACCAAGCATCGTTGTTGGAAATTCTAGTTTTTTGTTTTTGTAAAAAAAAGGGTACTAGTCACTTCATCGAATGTGTGCCATTTTTCCACATTTGGCTTATCAGTCATTTTTGTCACAAAGAAAAGAGGATGTCATACAACTTCTTACCTAGCTTTAGCTCATCTCCAAGGTCCTTAAGAAAAAATATCTCCAAGACAAGTCAAAAAAGCAATGGGTCCAAAAATTTTGGAACCTCAATGGAAAAAAAGTGACATGGAAGACCCTTTGGTTTTCTCCATAGACAATCATATACTGAAGCAAAGATTACAATTGTGTGCCACTCATAGGATTATAGGGAAGCACTAGCTACACACACATTCTAGTCCTTAGATAATTTTACTATCGACAATTCATTCCTTTTATCCAATACCTAAAGTAGTGGAGACATGTTGAAAGTTTAGCCAACTTTCTAAGCTTGAAGACAAACCAGTTGCATGAAGAGTTATTGGAGAGAAAGGAGTATGACCCTAAGATATAATGAGTAGAGGATTTGTTGCATCAATTACTCTTTACCTTAGTTTATTGTTGGAACATTAGAAGTATCAATTCATAAATTTCCCTTTGAGATTGAATTGATCAAGTATGAGTTCAAACAAGAAAAGGCAACTTTTGCTAAGGAAATCACTCGCTTAAATGAAGAAAAAAGTCAATTAGAAATGGACATCTATCTCTAGGATGGTGAGATAAACCATATTATCAAGGAGAAAAACCACTTCAAGAAGGATCTCGAGAGTTTAAGGAAAGGCTATGTGGCCCTTAGTAAAGCAAGCAAGTCTTAGTGCCTTGGTAAGTCGTCAGTTAAGTAGGAAGCAAAAATTGCTACACTTAAGAAGGAACTACATCAATGTAAACAAAAAGCCAAGATCAATAGGGGGAAGCTCGTTAGAACTCATGCCCTTGTATCAATTTATCAAATGAAAATATGGATGACTAAAAGCTTAAGTTCGGGATTTGAGAGCAAATGAGGTTGAGAATAAGATTCTAACACTCAGAATTCAAGATTTAGAGCATTCTTTTCAAGCCCACTAAGGCCATGTCAATGAATTAGTGAGAGCCTTCAAACAATGAGAGTAAAAATGTCTACAAGTGGTTGATCACACACTCTAAAATTATTAAAACCATCACTACCATTTCATCAAGAAGATTTTGGGTAGTTTAGTTGGAGGCTGAGAACATGATGGACATAGTTAGATCCTTAACACATGACATTTTGCCCATCAAGAACATGAACAAGAACTGTTATATTTTATGGAACATGTGACCAAGAAATGCAACGATGTTAGGCATTTTCGAATGTAATTGTGTGTAATTAGGATATTTTGTTGCATTAATGAAAGATGCTATTTATGAAGTTGCTTTCTAAGTCTGACTATCCCACGTGCACATGCACGACTAAATTAATTCTTTTACTATTTTATGCATTTAGTTAAATGTCATCTAATTGCATACTTATCTTCATCTCGTCAAAAATGTTCACGACACATCATCAAAGTTTAATTTGATGATAATCTAAAGTGAAGGCCCTTTAAAACATAAAACTTACAGTTCCCCATCAGTATAAAACTCACAATCATCAAAAAGCAATGGAAAACGATCACTAAGCTCGCTTTGAGAGACTTGAACTTATGTATAAGGAGTCTGAAAAGCAATCACTCTATAAGAATGAAGAACTCCAAGTTTAGATTACGGAATTGACTAAGCTATTGTTTGAGGATTTGAAGAAAAGTGATAAACGAGCACAATCGACATGAAAAAAGAGCTGACTAATCTTGAAAGTAACTTGAACAGTGGTACTGAAGCCACTAATGCTCAAGAAAAGGCATCTCATGGACAACATCCTTCAGCAGCAAATGTCCCATCTACTCAACCATTCATTTATGTTAACCCTAGAATAGTATCCCATCTAGCCCAAGGATTTCAGGGTGCAAACTCTTTACCGACAAGTCCATAATTCCATATCTCGATGAACAAATGGAACAAGAAAAAGCATAAAGGTATTTAGAAAATAATGAAGGCTTAAACAGGTATTAGTTAAAGGAAAAATGTCTTTAGGTTGTCAAAGGAAGTGATAAATTTAAAATTGTAGATACAAAATCTTTAGGCTAGGTTTTCAGTCTTGTTATTTCACCTAAATTCCAATTGATGAATTTGAAAAATATAATAGGACTACAGACCCTACAGTACATCTTTGTATTTACTATTATAAGATAGCTGGAAATGAAGAAAATGAAAAGCTGCTGATTCACTGCTTTTAGAATAGTCTGACTAGGGCAACTATCCAATGGTATGTAAGGCTTAATCCTAGAAAAATTTAGACATAGGTAGATTTAGCTAGCGTTTTCCTTGATCAATATAAGCACGTGTCCGATTGGGCTCCAGATCGTCTCTTCCTTATGAACATGGAAAGGAAAGCCTCTGAGAGCTTCAAGTAGTATGCTGAGAGATGGAGAGAGGAAGTAGCTTAAGTTCACCCTTTTTTGACTAAGAAAAAGATGATGGTCATGTTTATCAGCACTTTGCAGGTCCCTACTTAGAAAGGTTGGTAGGAAATGCTATGAAAAATTTAATCGATACGGTTATATTGGGTGAAATGATCGATAATGCTATAAAAAGTGGTAAGATATCAATTGAATAATTATTTGAATCGAGCAAGAAGTCAACAACTAAGGGTAAAGAGAATGAGGTGAATGTTGTTAGTGAAAGTCATGCTAGGCTTAATAAGAATTTGCATCCAACACAGGCTACATACTTTTGGAACATGTTGCATCCAGTTTTTAACCACTGTTCATCGATGCCATAACTAGTCCATTCTGCTAAGATCATTCCAGTAATAAGCCTTGCATCAAATCCTGATCAAAACATAGCTTAAAGCATACAATCCTGTAATACAAATGATACAAAAGCTCTAAACAATCAACAAGCACCTCGAGAAAGGGAACATTTTTACCCACTTCCTTATTCCTACAAAGAGATTTACTCTTGTCTATTGGCACATCAACTAGTGGCCTCAGTATTTATGAACCCAAGATCACCTCCATACCCTAAATGGTATGATAAGAATGCCTATTATGAGTGACATATTGGGGCACAAGGCCACTCTATTGAGAATTGCACCTCTTTTAAGAGAAAAGTGCAAGTTCTATTAAAAGAGGGCATGATTAAGCTAAAAAAAGGGCCTGGACCTAACATTGAGCCAATCCACTACTTAATTATGTGGAGACAAGAGTGTACGATGATTGAAGAGAAAAGATGTTAGGTTAAAAGAAGTAATAGAGAAGTTACAACCTCAATGGGTAAGGTATGATAGGCTTCTATGAAGTTGGGATAGTGGCAGGTGTCAAAAACTAGAGTGAAGCAACCATTCAACTATTCTGCTACCACTTCAGTCAAGGACATACTTTGTAACATTGCATCCTTTTTTTAGAAATAGTCTAAGGGATAATGGATTAGTCCAAAATTGTATTCTATATAGAGTAAGATGAGTACGTCAGTTTATTTATTAATGCTATAAATAAAGAAAAACCTACAATTGATCGAGTCTCAATTTGTTTCTTTTTCATGAACATGGAAAAGAAAGCTGATGAAAGCTTCAAATAATAAGCTCTAAGATGGATGGAAAAAGCAACCCAAATTCACCCCTTGCTGACAGAGAAAGAAATGATTGTTGAATTTATTAGCACATTACAAATGCCTTATTTTAAGAAGGTAGTGAAGAGAATCCCAAGGAGCTTCACAAATGTAGTCATATTGTGCGGAACAATTGATGAAGTAATAAAAAGTGGCTTAAGCAAAAGAGATACCTTCTAGGATAAAGGGAAAAAGAAAATAAAGGCCAAACAACAACTAAAATTTAGTATTAGAGCCAACATATTTCAAACTCATTAAGTTAGATGTGAGTAGAATGGCTATTAAAGAAAATTGTAAAATCATAGAAAATGTAGATGAGGTTAGAAAGTCGATGATTTTGGTTTGGTAAATCTGGCTATAAGATGGATTAGTTAATAGGGTCGAAAGCATGAGAAAGAGAACTGATGACTTTTATGAATTCCATAGTTCAAAGGATAATGGATGAAGGCAATATTGAATTATACGATAAAAAGCAAGCCTCAATTACATAGTTAGTAAATGCGATACCATCTCTTAGTGTGATAAAATAGGATGGAAGCAATCTTTCTTATAGGGTTGAAAGGCCATTGGTCTTGTTCGATAACTAACGGAAAGTTAAAGCTACCCCTATTCAACCCATGTTGAAAATGATCATTCAACTTCCATCCCCTTTCCTTTCTAAGGACAACAAAGTGGCTCCTTGGAGAAACAGAAGCAAAACCTTAATCACCAGAGAATCTAGTAAGTAAGCAGCAAATATTGACCTTTTAGGGGTAAGCCACTTAACTTAGAGTGATAGATGTTATGTCCCAACTGCATTAAGATGTGAAACCCAGTAAAAGAACACTACTTCTATTCCTCAAGCACCAAAGACTGCAACAAAAGACTTAGATTCGATGGCTGTTAAGAAGCTAGTGAGAAAAAAGCTGTAAAATTTTATGAGTTCATCAAGCACAGCGGATATAGTATCACGATTCAATTGAACAAGTAGCTCGCCAAGATATCTATGCTATCGTTATTATTGAATTGTGAAGCTCATAGAAATGCTCTCTTCAAGGTCTACATAAGGCATATGTCCCTTTAAACATTTTGATAGGCCAATTGGATTACCTAACAAGTAACATCACCATCGAAAACTATATTTCTTTCAGCAATGATGAAATCCCTCATGGAGGAAGAGGAAACTATAAAGTTTTTCACATCACCACATACTGCAAAGGTAGCATGTTGCCCAAAGTACTCATTGATAACAAGCTCCTTATCGACGTGACTCATATACAGAATAATCGCATGGTTGTGTAAGCATTCGATGGAACTTATAGAAACATCATGGAAATATCACTAGTCCATTCCAAACGGCCAATGCACTTATGAAGTAGACTTTCATGTAATGGATATTGCTCAATCATATAACTGCCTATGGGGAAGGCCTTGGATTCACTCTGCAAGTGTAGTGTTTTCATTACTACATCAAAAATTGAAATTCATCATTGAAAACAAAGCTATCAGTATCGAAGGAGAAAAAGATATAATTACTGCTACCTTAATGACACCTTATATATCAAACTCGATGAAGATATCCTAGACTGCTCACTTCAATCCTTTGAGTTTGTTAATGCCACTTATATAGGTCAAAGAGCACTTATATAGGTCAAAAGTTAATAATCAGCAAAGGTGCTAAGGCTAAAAAAGGGCTCAAAAAACTCCTCGAAGGACTATTAAAGCCTTGAAAGTTGTCAACCACATTGACAAAAGATGGTTAGGATTTAAGCTTAATGCACCGCAAAAATGAAAATAATCTTAAAAGAGCCATGAGAAAGAGATGGCCCATCTTTTGGGACAAGACATGTGTTACAAACCAATGATATTTCCACTACTTCTAGAAAGTTTTCATCTAAGAAAACATATAAATACTAGCTCCACCAAAGTTATGCTAATTAATAAACAAGGCATTTAGGGATCCTCCCATCAATACAATTAATGAACTAGAGACATCAGTAATAAACCAAGAGATTGGTTTATGCCCTCTAACATTTGTTCCAAGTGTTTGGACTGAAATTGATATTCGTTTACTATTTAAAGTCTGTTTCAAATTAATGCCATGAACTAAAGCTACATGCTTTTGCCTAAAAGCATTGTAGGATCCTTTGTATTGTCATTTTTTTATTAAGCATTATCGATGAAAATGACTAAACATTATGCATCCTATTCTTTGTGTTCACTTTTGTAACTTTTGCCAACTATTAAACCTTTCTCTACATATATTTTCACTTATTATTTTTCCATTTTTTTAGGTACCCAGATGAAGATGACATGGATGTTCAAGCTAAAACTCTAAAAATCAATTTTGAGAAACCAATCTACACTGATGAGGTTGAGGTTAGAAAAGATTCTAAAGATAAGCCTATACCACCAGAGCTGCTAGGGCTAATTAAACAAGAAAAAATTATATATTGCTTCATGAAGAACCCATTGAAACCATAATCCTTGGAACAAAAAAAGAGCTGAAAGACGTCAAAATCAAAACCTCTATAAGCCCACCAACCCAAACTAAACTAATAAGTCTCTTCCAAGAATATCATGATATGTTGGCTTGGTCCTACCAAGATATGCCAGGGTTAGACGCTAGCATTATGGTCCATAAACTTCCCCTCAAACCTGAATGTAAGCCTAGACAATAAAAACTTGAGAGGATGAAACCCAAAATGCTTTTGAAGATCAGAAAGAAAATGAAGAAGCAATTTAAAGCAAGATTTCTCGAAGTAGCCAAATACCCTTAGCGGGTAGCCATATAGTCTCAGTTTCTAAAAAGGATGGTAAAGTACAAATGTGTACATATTATAGGGACCTAAATCAAGCTAGTCCAAAAAAATTTTCTCTTTACCCCATATAAAAACCCTAATAGACAACACCGTAAAAAATACACTATTTTCCTACATGGATGGATTTTTGGGTTACAACTAAAATAAAATGGCAACTGAAGACATGGACAAGACCATCTTCATTACGATGTCAAGCACTTTTTGTTATAAAGAGATGCCCTTTGGGCTCAAGAATGCTGATGTAACCTATCAAGGGCAATGATAACATTGTTCCATGATCTCAAGTACATAGAAATAGAGGTCCATATGGATGATACAATCAGCAAATCACCAAAGGAGAATGAACACATGGCCGACTTGCAAAAACTTTTTAAACAGCTTCACAAATACCAACTCAAAGCCTTGCCAAATGCATATTTGGTATTAAATTTGGCAAACTACTAGGCTTTATTATAAGCAAGAAAGGAATAAAAGTTGATCCCGACAAGGTCAAGGCCATTCAGAACCTACCATCATTTCAAACTTAAAAGAAAGTGAAAGGTTTCTTAGAAAGTTAAACTATAAAGCTTGATTTATATCTTAACTGACTAACAAATATGATCCAATCTTTTTGTTACTTTAAAAACAAAATCCTAGAGAATCAAATGAGGAATGCCAAAAAGCCTTTAATAAGGTCAAACACTATCTTTCAAACCCTTTGGTACATGTATCACTGGTGCTAGTCAACCTTTAATGTTGTCTTTATTAGTTTTTAACAAGTCGATGGTTGCGTATTGGTCAACATGATGAGTCGAGAAAGAAGGAATAAGCTATTTATATTTGAGTAAAAAGTTCATGGAATATGAAAATAACTATTCAACTGTAGAAAAGTAATGTTGTGCTCTAGCTTAGATAGCCTAAAAGTTAAGACAATAGATGTTGTACCATACCACATGGCTAATCACTAAACTCGAACCTATTAAGTATTTGTGTGAGGCCTCCATTTTATCAAGGAGATTAGCCAAATGGCAAGTCTTGCTCTTTGTGCAGACACTTTCTTTTATTCGGGCTAAATTTTGTATCCTAAAACTTAATTAAAAGATAATAAAATCAGAAAATAAAAATTGAATTTAAGGACAACTGTCGAGTGCCATCTCACCATGCACTATTAGGTGACACGGCATTAGGCAAAAAACTTTTTTGGAAAGGTTTAAAATGACTATTAGGCATATTAAAAAAATGTAAAATGAGGCATAAAAAACCACTTTTCATGGTGCACTAGAGTCATTCGGATGAGTACACAAATTAATTACTATCGTTTGTGACCAAGGTGAGGCAACTCGAGAAGCCACAAGTACATGCTAGTTATATTGGTGCATAAGTGTTGATACGAGGCTTTTACATAGCGAAAAATTTAAATTTTCACATTTAGTATTGATATAAGAGGGTATGGTATCGATACCTAGCTTCTTTGTATCTATATTGATCTTGGCAGTAGCTAAGTTATTTTTAGCAAAATGTATCGATAGACGAGCATGTGTATCAATACAAATCCACAGAGTATTGACATAGGTCTCTTAGTCTTGAGACTGGAAACAATTTTTTGCTCTTAGTATCGATACATATGTCATTTTATCGATACTTATACGTAAAAAATTACCTTGTGTACCTATACGCCAATGTATTTTTGCCTAGATCGAGCCATTTTTCAACCTTTGAAACCAAAAAACTATTATAATTCATTCTAAACTTGATTTTGGGCTTATCATTAGATTTAAACCAATTTTTGGAGCCCAAATAACTAATGACAAGGGTCACTTTCATGAAATATATGGTTGTAAAATGGCATGCCAAGCATATCTCTAGGTGCAGGCTATTATAGCTTTTTTGCCCCACCACTGTGCATGGCAAAACCAATAGGAAGAAGCTAATTGAGCGTAGTAGCTTGAGATGTTCCCTAGTACATGAATGAAAGATAAAAAATGCCCTTGCCTTTTCTCCCAAAAGCATTGGCTAAACCTTAAGTTTATAAAAGGTAAACTTGGCTTAGTAAAGGGATTTCCAACCATTTCAAAAAAAAAAGCTCCAACTATTCCTAAGAATCCCTTAGCAATCTTTAGCCCCAAAACTCTCCTAAAACACTATTTCATTACCTTTCACCCTCAACTTTCTTCCATTCCTGTAGTTCCCTTAAACCACCATCAAAATACTTTTAAAAACTTAACTTTTCATAGACTTTCACCCTTAAAACACCCTACCATCACCCATATTAAGCTTCTTTTTTTTTATCTTTTTTCTTGCTAAATAATAGAACAAAGAGGGAATGAACTGAGCTTAAAGTTGTTGCTTTAGGAAGGAAACAAGTTTAAGCTTTTTGGTATATTTTTTACCTTATTCCATAACATTTTTTGTTTTTATCATCTACATTATTCTAGTGAGCCATTTATGCTACCATGACTATCCTCGGCTCTCATGCATTATTGTTGCCTTGGTTGTGGTAGTTTTAGGACCTTGATGCCTTAATGTTGCTTGGTAGGCTAAACTTTTATGCTTTCATTCTACCATCTAAATAGTCCTTTATTCATGCATATTCTAACGCATTTCAATTTTCACATGCTTAACACATGCTTAAATGTTTTCATAACATGCACTGAGTATGTTCATGTATTTTCTTGCATTTGAAGGAGTCTCTTGACATAAAAATGCTATCTTGACAACTCTAGCATACTTTTCTTCACTTAAAAATGTTCATGTCACTTCCATGCATCTTATTTGTCATCTTCTTGCATTTTTGTTAACTTTTCCATGTTAACAATGTTATCTTTGTGTTTGCATATGCAATACTTGTTTTATTTTGTGCATGCTATATTTTATTCATGATTTGTTTGTCAAAATACATGTTTCTTTGTTATAAAAGATCTAATTTTTCAAGAAAAAACCTAAGTTAAGTCTATGCTACCTTTAGATAATGATGATAGCATAGATTTAAAGTTTTGATTAAATTGGTCTCTAATCTTAGGGGTAAACTAAACCATCCAAGTCTTGATTCATGGAAATAAAATGCTATTTTTTTGTTAAAGTATTAAGCCTTGATCTTGAGTCTAACATTCCTTTTAGTCAATGGTCAACGGGTTGTATATAGGGCTAGATCCCATAAAAATTCAAATATGGATAGATTTGGCTCGTGCCTTCCTTAAGCAATATAAACACATGTCCAATAGGGCTCTAGATTGCCTTTCCTCTATGAACATGGAAAAGAAAGGAAGCAGCTCAAGTTCTTCCCCTTTTGACTAAAAAGAAAATAATGATCATATTTGTCAGCACTTTACGAGCTCTCTGCTCTGAAAAGCTGGTAGGAAAACAAAATGAAAAATTTTATTGATTTGGTTATACCGGGTGAAATGATTGATAATGTTATCAAAAGTGGCAGGATATCCATCGGTGAATCATCTGAGTTAGTTAAGAAGTTAATAAATAAGGGTAAAGAGAATGAGGTTAATGTTGTTAGTAAATGTCATTTCAGGTTTAATCAAAATTCGCATCTGACGTTGGTTATGTATCTCCCAAATATGTTGAATATGGGTTTTAATGCTTATTCACTAACACCATAACCAGTTCATTCTACTGGGTTTGCTACAATAATGAGTTTTGCACTAAACCCTATTCAAAACATGACCTAGGGTGCATAACCTCGCAACTTGAACAATGGAAGAGCTCCAGACAATTAACAAGCACCCCAAGAAAAGGAGCACTTTGAGCCATTTCCTCACCCCTACAAAGAGATTTACTCTTAACTATTAGTAAGTCATCTAGTGGCCCTAGTATTCACAAACCCAAGATCACCACCATACCCTAGGTGGTATGATAAGAATACATACTGTGAGTACTACACTAGAGCACAAGGTCATTCTATTGAACATTGCACCTTATTTAAGAGAAAGATTTAGGTCTGTAAGAAAAAGAGTAATCAAGGTTGAACAAGGGCCTGACCAAATGTTGGAGCCAATTCCCTAAGCATTCAGAACCAAGAGTGAATGTAGTAATCAACAGGAAAAGTTGGTCAAAAGAAGCATTAGTAAAGTTAGAACACTGATGATTAAGTTCTGGTAAGTTTTTGTGAGAGTCGTAATAGTCTCAAGCATCAAAGATTAAAGCGAAGAAAACATTGGGCCATCTTGCTGCCACTATGATCATGGGCACGATTTGCAACACTGCCCATTGTTCTTAGAAATGCTTTGAAGGATGATGGATTAGTCTGAGAGTGAGTTCTAGGAAGAGTTGGATGAACACATCAGTTTGTCTATTAATGCCATAGATGAAAAGAGACTACTAGCAACTGAATCTCAAGTTTTCTATCTCTTATGAGCATGGAAAAGAGAGCTGATAAAAGTTTCAAGCAATATACTTCAAGATGGATGGAAGAAGCTACCTAGATTCAATTTTTATTGATAGAAAAAGAGATAACTATCAGATTCATCAACACAGTATAAGCCTTTTATTACAAAAAGGCAATGAAAAGCTTCTTAAGGAGCTTTACAAATGTAGTCATACGCTATGGAATGATCAATGCAGTTATGAAAAATGAATAGGGTAGGAGAAATATCTATAAAGGCAAAAGGAAAGGAAAAATAAAGGTTAGTCAACAATTGAAATTTGGCACTGAAACCAGTCTATCTCAAACCAGTGTTGAGTTAGATCTAAGTAGAATAGCTATTGAAGAGAACTACGGGACTGTAAAAAATCAAAGAGAAAGTTAAAATGCCAATAAATTTGACTTGGCAAATCTTGGTGTAAGCTAAATTGGTTAATGCAACCAAAAAAATAGAGGAAAGAATTGATGATTTCTATGATTTCCTTATTGTTATGGCCACACTTTTCAAACATGCAAAAAGTTTTGCGCTATGGTTCAAAGGATGATGAATGAGGGTAGTATCAAATTCTATGATGAAAAATTGAACCTTGCATATCAAGTTTGCAAAATGCAATACCTCTGTCAACACTATGGAAAAGGAAGAGGGCAATCCTCCTTATGGGGTTAGAAGGCCATTAATTTTGTGCAATAGATGACTAAGAGTTAAAACTACCCTTGTTCAGCCCATGCCAAAGATGATCATTCAACTTCCATCTTCTTTCCCTTATAAAGACAATAAAATAGTTCTTGGAACTATAAAAGGAAAACCTTAATCATTGGAGAATCTAGTCAACAAGTAGTAAACATTAACCTTTAAGGGGTTAATCATTTAACTTGGAGTGCCAAATGTTCTGGCCCAGTAGCATCAAAAGGTGAAACTCAACAAACACTAAATTTGTAACCAAAGACTCAAAGTTGTTGACTATCAAAGAGTCGATGAGTGAGGAAAAAGCTACAAAATCCTTAAGTTCTTCGAGCATAGTGAAAACAGCATCATCAATTAGTTGAACAAGCAACCTACTAAGATATCTATGTTATCACTGCTATTGAATTCTGAAGCTCATAGGAATACCCTTTTCAAGGTTTTAAATAAGGCCTATGTCCTTACTGACATCTCTATAGGTCGTTGGATTGCCTGGTGAGCAACATCACTATCGACAATTACATATCTTTCAACGATGATGAAATCCCGCATGGAGGAAGATGAAACTACAAAACCCTACACATCACCACATACTATAAAACAACCACATTGCCTAAAGTGCACATTGATACGGGTTGGCTCTAAATGTAATGCTCGTGTCATGCTTGAACAAACTCCCCATTGATGCATCTCATATCTAGAATAGTCATACTGTTATGTGAGCATTCGATTGAACCTGCAAAAACATTATGGGAAACATCACCATTCCACTCCAATTTGGCCTATGTACTTATAAGGTTGACTTCCATGTGATAGACATTGCTCCATTGTATAACTGTCTGTGGGGAAGGCCTTGGATTCA
>JBBYHL010446701.1:36927-56124 GCA_038381835.1 Adansonia madagascariensis
TTATCAAACGCATGAAAGAGCAAATAACTGAAAAAAGGCCAAAATAACTATTAGATTAGGGTTTTAAAATTATCAACTTTGCATATTTTAGACATGCATTTGCATCTTTATGCATCATACAACATTTAGTATCCTTTAAGTACCCGTTCTCACATATAGAAGTCAAATTAGTATGAAACCTAAGGTACAATTTTCTAAAAGCCTCGAAAGGCCCTATGTAAGTATCTCTAACCTTATAAGCTCATTGAAAATCATCCAAGAGAGGTATCTAAACTCATTTTCTTTTAGTCCTTAAAGAGCAAGACATTTACCTACCTCAAAGCCTATATAAACTAGTAGCACCATGTTAATCTACCTCAGTCCATTCAGAGTTTGACATTTATTAAGTCAAACCCATTCAATTTGCTGGCACTTGTTTGGTGTTAAACCCAAAAACTTGCCTACCTCAATTGGTAAAAAGTTGGATGCCTATCGAGTCAAAGCCCATATATGCTGGTGGCACCACATTAACTTACCTCAATCCATAAAGAGCTAAATGCTTATCAAGTTAAAATCCACATAAACTAGAGGCACCTATTTAGGATCAAACCCAAGAACTTACTTATCTCAATCCCTAAAAAGCTAGACGCCTATCAAATTAAAGCGCACACAAGCTGGTGGTGCCCATCTTGGGTTAAACCAAAGAACTTACCTACTTAAGTCCATAAAAAGTTAGATGCCTATCGAGTCAAGGCCCACCAAGCTAGTGGCATCTGTTTAAAGTCAAACCTAAAAAACAACCTACTTTAGTCCACAAAAAGCTAGACATTTATTAAGTAAAATCCCACACAAACTGGTGGTAAAATAACCTAATAGGGAGGTCAAACCCTACAAAACTTATCAAAATTTTCTTTTTATATATATATTCAGCTTATCTCAACATAATACTAAATAGCTCTCTATTATTTTGCAGGCATTAGGAACCATCATCCTACCTAAACAAAATGGCATATATTTGTCTTTGTTTTGTTCCTAATACTCAGTAATAGCCAAAAAAGGGTAGTTGTATACACCTCATTTTATCCAAGCACCTTTTTGGCATCCCAAGATTTTATACAAAAATGATAGAATTAGAAAAAAAAAAGAATTGAGGGATGACTGACGAGTGTCATGTCATCAGGCAATATTAGGCAACATGGCACCAGGCAAAAAATTTTTTTAGTAAGGTCTAAAATGCATAAGGGCAGTAACAAAGAAAAATGTAAAATGAAGCATTAAAGGCCACTTTTCATGAAGTCACCAGATCATTTGGATGAGTACACAGATCAATTTCCCACTATTTGTGACCAAAGTAGGGAGTTATATTGGTGGATAAGTGTTGATCTAAGGACTTTACACTGCCAAAAATTTGAATTTACAAATGTAGTATCCATACAAGATGGTTTCATATTAATACCTAGCATGTTTGTATCAGTACTGACCTTGGCAGCAGCTAAAGTTATGATTTTTGGCAAAATGTATCAATAAAATTCCATGGAGTATCGACGCAGGCCTTTTTATCTTGAGATGGGCAATAATTGTTTACTACTAGTTTCGACACATACCTCATTGTACTTCTAGCTAAATATTGCCTTTTGTAACAATATAACATGTTTTATATCGATACACCAAGGCATTTTTTGATAGTTCAAGCCATTTTTTAACCTTTAAAAATTTGATTCAAATATGTTTTTGCACCAAAAAACCATTATAATTCATTCCAAACCTTAACTTTGCGCTTACAATTAGATTTAAACCAATTTTTAGAGCCCAAATAGCTAAAGGCAAGGGTCACTTTCATCAAATATATGGTTTAAGAGGGCATGCCAAGCATCTATCCAGCTGCTGGCTATTGTAGCCTTTCTACCCCACTATTCTGCATGGCAAAACCAATAAGAAGAAGGCTAGTGCATGAATGAATGGCAAAACCAATAAAGATGTCCCATAGTGCATGAATGAAAGAAGAAAAAAATGTCCTCGCCTTGTCTCCTAAATGTATTGGCTGAGCCTTGGGTTTAAAAGAGGCAAAGTTGGCTCAGTAGAGAGATGTCTAACTATCTAAAAAAAAGCTCTAGCTATTCCCAAGAATACTCTAGTAATCTCTAGCTCCAAAAACTCTTCCAAAACATTATTCCATTGCCTTTCACCCTCTTCCTTCTTTCATTCCCGTAGTTCCCCTAAACCATCACTAAAAAACCTTTAAAAACTTAACCTTTCACACACTTTCACTCACAAAATAGCCTACCATCAACCATATTACTAGAAAGCTTCTTTTTTTCATCTTTTTTCTTGCTAAATAATAACAAAAAGAGGGAAGAAACTGAGCTTAAAGTCACTGCTTTAGGAAGGAAGAAAAATTCAAGCTTTTGGTATATTTTCTACCTTGTTCCATACATTTTTTGTTTTGTCATCTATATCATTTTAGTGAGCCATTTATGCTGCCATGACTATCTTAGGACTCTTTTGCATTATTGTTGCCTTGATTGTGGTGGTCTTAGGATCTTGATGCCTTGATGTTGCTTGGTAAGCCAAACTTCTACTCTTTATTCTATCATCAAATAGTCCCTTGTTCATGTATTCTCTGACATATTTCATCTATTTTCACATGCTTAACACATGCTTGAATGTTTTTATAGCATGCATTAAGTATGTTTCATGCATTTTCTTCCATTTTAAGGAGTCTCATGACATAAAAATGCTGCCTTGACAACTCTAGCATGCTTTTCTTCATTTAAATATGTTTGTGTTACTTTCATGCATCTTATTTGTCATTTCCTTGCATTTTTGTTACCTCTTCCATGTCAAAAATGTTATCTTTTTATGTTTGTATGTGTAATACTTGTTTATCTTTTTGCATGTTGTATTTTATTCATGATTTGTTTCTAAAAATGCCTGCTTTCTTATTATAAAAAATATGATTTTTCCAAAAAAAACCCAAGTCTATGCTACCTTTAAATAATAGGGACTGGCACAGATTTAATGTTTTAATTAAATTGGTTCTTTAATATTGGGGATAAACTAAACCTTCTAGACCTGGATTCGTGGAGTTAAAATGCTATTTTCTTTTGCTAAAGTATTAAGCCTTAATCTTGAGTCCAATATTCCCTTTAGTGATGTGGTGAACGGGTGGTTTCATCATCTCAAACTACTATAGGATTATGGAATGAACTCGTGATGCTATGTTACTTTTTGTCACGGATGTTCGGACGTCCTAAACTTAGGCCTATCTTTGAAAAAACTAGAAAATATCGAATAGCCCTCTGTTTTGCTCTAGTAGCATTATAGTCTAATTTTGTAAAATCATTTTTGAACCATAAAATATTTTCCTTAATTTTTGTAATATTTTCCTTAAAAGGCATCAAAGGACATTCCAAAGGTGTTTTATTTGTCCTTGGATCATTTCAGATGAGGGAGTTATAATTTTTTTGAACCTTTACTATTTGGAACCCCTAGAACCTGCATACGATATTTGAATGATTCGAATGAGTACATGGATCAATTTCCAACTATTTATGACCAGAGTGAGGTAACTTAGAAAGCCACAGGTAGTACAAGTTGTACTAGTGCATAAATGTTGATAGAGGCCTTCATATTGCCAAAAATTTAATTTTCACTTATAGTATCAATATAAGAGGGTTTGGTATCGATACCTAAGGTATGGTATTGATTGTATTGATATAGACCTTTGTAGTAGCTAAAGTTGTGATTTTTGGCAAAATGTATCAATACATGAGCATGAGTATCGATACAAATCCATGGAGTATCGATATAGGCCTTTTAGTCTCAAGACTAGAAATATTTTTTTGCTTTTAATATCGATACACACCTTATTTTATCAATACTCATGGGTAAAAAAATTCCCTTGGTGTATGATACAAAACATGTATCGATACACCAAGGCATTTTTACCTAGATTGAGTCATTTTTCAAACTTTAAAAATCCAATTTAAACATGTTTTTGCACCAAAAAACTGTTATAATTCATTTCAAACCTTGAATTTGGGCTTATGATTGGATTTATACTAATTTTTAGAGCCCAAATAGCTAATGACAAGGGTCACTTTCATGAAATTTATGGTTGTAAGAGGGTGTGCTAGGCATATCTCTGGCTGCAAGCTATTACAACCTTTTGACCAGCCACTCTACATGGCAGAACTAATAGAAAGAAGGCTAGCTAAGCATAATAGCTGGAGATGTCCCCTACTGCATGAATGAAAGATAAAAAATGCCCTTTCCATGTCTCTAAAAGGCATTGGCTAAACCTTGAGTTTAAAAGAGGTAAAGTTGACTCAGCAGAGGGAATTCGAGCCATATAAAAAAAAGCTCTAGCTATTCCCAAGAATCCCTTAGCAATCTCCAGCACCAAAACTCTCCCAAAACACTTTTCCATTGCCTTTCACCCTCAACTTTCTTCCATTCTCATAGTTCCCTTAAACTATCATCGAAAAACCTTAAAAAACTCAACCTCTAACATACTTTTACCTTCAAAACACCTAGTTATCAACTATATTACTAGAAAGCTTCTTTCTTTCATCTTTTTCTTGCTAAATAATAATAGAAAGAGGGAAGTAACTGAGCTTAAAGTCATCGCTTTAGGAAAAAAAGAAAAGTTGAAGTTTTTTGGTATATTTTCTACTTGGTTACAAACATTTTCTATTTTTATCCTCTACATCATTTTAGTGAGCCATTTATGCTACCATGACTACCCTAGGACTCTCACATATTATTGTTGCCTTAGTTGTGGTAGTCTTAGGATCTTGATGCCTTAATGTTGCTTGGAAGGCCAAACTTCTAATTTTTCATTCTATCATCAAAATAATCCCTTATTCATGCATTCTCTTACGTATTTCATCTATTTTCACATGCTTTAATGTTTTTCTAACATGCATTAAGTATGTTCATCCATTTTCTTGCATTTTAAAGAGTCACATGATATAAAAATGTTGTCTTGACAACTTCAACATGCTTTTCTTCACTTAAATCTGTTCATGTCACTTCCATGCATTTTATTTGTGATGTCCTTACATTTTTGTTACTTTTTCCATGTCAGAATGTTATCTTTGTATGTTTGCATGTTTGCATGTGTAATAGTTGTTCATGTTTATGCATGTTGTATTTTATTCATGATTTGTTTGTCAAAATGCATGCTTGTTTGTTATATAAGATCTAATTTTTCTTTAAAAAAAACCCCAAGTTAAGTTTATGCTACCTTTAAATAATAGGGACTAGCATAGATTTAATGTTTCGATTAAATTGCTCTTCCAATCTTAGAGACAAACTAAACTTTCCATGTCTAGATTCATGAAAATAAAATGCTATTTTCTTTTCTTGAAGTATTATGCCTTGATCTTGAGTCTAATATTCCTTTTACTAACATGGTCAATAGGTTGTTTCATCATCCCAAACTACTTTGAGATTGTGGAATAAACTCATGACACCCATGTTATTTTATATCACGGATGTTCGGACGTCCTAGACTTGAACCTATGTTTGAAAAACCCTGAAAATATCAAATAACTCCCTATTTTGCTTTGGTAGCATTGTAGTCTAAGTTTGGAAAATGATTTTTGAACATTTTCCCTCATTTTGTTGATATTTTTCCCTTAAAGGGCATCAGGATACCTTTCTAATGGTGTCTTGTTCGCCTTCAGATCATCCAAGATGAGGGAGTTTTGATTTTTTGAACCTTTATTATTTGGGACCCTTAAAACTAGTGTGTTATGTTTTGTTTAGGCATTTTGGCCTGCTAGATCATTTCTCTAAAATTTTTAAATATTTTTCCTAAAATTTTTGCAAAATTCATTTTCTAGAAAGGTATTGTTTACGATTTAATGATTCCAGATAAGCCTAAATAATTTGTCAAAATGCATTACACATTTTTTCTTGTACATGCTGCTAATGTCGAAATAGGCCTAACTTTAAAAATTAATTCCACCCAGAAGGTGATTTTCTAGGATTTTTAAAATATTTTTATATTAATCCTTATCAAGTTACTTTTCTAATGATACACCCAATTACCTCCTGAAGCCTTTAGATGAGCTCGGAATAAACTCAGGAAGGGAGATGGCACAATGTTGTCCCTTGTTTTTAGCCTAGTCTTCGGACCACCTCTATAAAGATGTTCAAATGTGTCAAAATGCATTCAATGGCTTCCCTTACCACGTAAAACCTTTGCTCTTTGATCAAGGCTTAAGACAAAAATAGATTTTATACAAATCTTCAGTTTCCTATTTTCAAAATCCTTTTTTTTCCAAAAAAAAATTTTCTTTTAAAACATAAAAATTTTCATTTTTAAGTATACTTTAACCCAATTACTCCGAAGGAATACTCTAAACCTATTTTTCACTTAAAAACTTAAATTTCTCTCTCAGATTGATTCAAGATTCCTAATTACTTTTTTAAATCATTAAAATTTTCATTCTTGGGGATACTTCAACCCCGTTTTCCCCAAAAAAAACTTAAATTTTCTCTTTCAAATATAGTAGAGATTCTTAATTATTTCTTAACTTTATCTTTGGAGATACTCCAGCCTCACTTTTCCAAAAAGATACTTTAACCTTACTTTTACCTTAAAAATCTCAAATTTTCTCTCCACTAGGTACCTCAGCTTGTTTCAATTAAAACTTCTTTTGTCCTTTAAATTTCCACTAAATCCAAACACGTCTCTAAATTGTCATCCTGGTTATTCTTCAATAATCAAAGACAATTATGAGACATCCTGATCATCCTTCCTTTTTATGTTCTTTTGTTTGTGATTGTTTGTTTGTAAAAATATTGTATTCTTTTTTTGTCTTACTAACATGTTTCATTTTTGTAGTGACTATCATACATTCATATTTAAGATTTGCTTTCATAAAATTTTACGAGGTAATGTTCTATTTTGGTATCTCTCCAATGCCTAATACATAATATCCTAATTTTCAAAATTTACTTCAAAAACTATTTTCATAAAAATCCCTATGCTTTTCACACCTCTGTGGCACAGAGGTGATATTAATCTTATTACAAAACTTGGATTTACATTTTCCACCAAAACTTCATGCATAAAAAGGGGGATTTATCTAAATAATGACCAAATGAAACTGATTAAGCCATAACTGAAGTGACACATGTTAGTGGCTATCGATTTTAGGCATCTGGGGGTGCTAATCCTTCCCTATGCATAACCAACTCCTGAACCTAACCAACGAATCTTTGGACTTTGTAGAATTGGAAATCAATGTTTTGAGTTTTGTAACTTGGAATATTGTTTTCAGTAGGCATTTAATCATGCCTACCCTAAAATGATCGATGGTGACTCCATGTTTATAGCCATTTCATGATGGCTATCCGACACTAGTTGGATGAGCGATCCATTTGAGGGTCTCTCTCCCCTTATATTAGTATGTCTAGTCCAAATCTTGATCATGGGATAACTCAAAGGCTCGACCATTAACACTATCATACATTTTTAAATCGCGCGTGCTAAGCCATTCAGATTGTCTAAAGTTTTAAAGGTAGGCATGCGGGGACACTCTAAAATGACATCATGTATGCAAACCAAAAGGTCATTAAAGGTACCACAATAGCAAACTTCTTGGCAATTCGAGTAACAAATAACTATCAACCTTTGGATTTCAAACTTTTAAATGAAGACTTAAGGCAAACGCACAGCCTATTTTAGTTTATCTTAGAAAATGTACTTTGATGGAGCTTCGAATGCATTAGGACATGAAATCGGGGCAATTTTTATCTTGCTTAATGGAGACTACTACCTTTTTACAGTGTGATTGAACTTTGACTACACTAATAATATAGCTGAATATGAGGCATGTAACATAGGACTCCAAGCCACCATTGAAAGGGGTATCTAACTATTATAAGTATTTAAAGATTCAAACCTTCTCATCTACCAACTGATAGAAGATGGCAAATGCGTGATGCTAAACTGATCCATTATAGGAACTTGATCTCAGAACTTATAAAATTTTTCTATGATATCATCTTTCAACATTTACCTAGATAAGAGAATTAAATCACTGATGCCTTAGCCATTTTATCAGCCATTAAGAATCAAACATTGCTTCTATTTAACTGAGCATTTATATAGCTCTAGAGCATTGTTAAAATGTTGAAAAAGAGAAGGATAACTTGCCATGTGACATCCTTCAATAGATCAAAGATTAGCAATATCCCAAGGGCACTACTAAAATGATAAGAAAGCCATCGAAGGATAGCTGCAAGCTTCATTTTGGATGGCAGAGTTTTATACAAGAAAAGTTAGGATCAAATACCACTCTGGTGCATAGATGCCTTTGAAACCAAAAGAATTCTCAAGTCTATGAAGAAATGTACGGTACACACGCTACTAGACATCGAATGGTGAAACAAATCATGCGATCGGGCCACCATTGGTTGACTCTTGAAAAGGATTGCATTAATAATGCATGGATGTGCCACAAATGCTAAATCTATGCAGACAAAATCCATGTCCCACTGACATCTCTACATGTTATGATAGCTCCGTGGCCTTTTTCTATGTGAGGCATGGACATTATCGGACTGATTACCCTTAATGCTTCTAACGAGCATGCTCCATTCTAGTTGCTATCAATTATTTCACCAAGTGGGTAGAAGTGGCTTTATATGCCAATGTCCCTAGATTTATTGTATGCAAATTTGTGAGATAGGATATCATCTGTAGATATGACCTTCACAAGCAAATCATTACCGATAATGCACATAACCTAAAAAACAAAATAATGCAAGTAGTTTGTTCTCAATTCAAGATCCAGCATCAAAATTTCATCCCATACCATCTAAAAATGAATGGGCAGCTAAAGCAGCCAACAAGAATGTCAAAAAGATAGTTGAAAAGATGGCTAAGACATACAAAGATTGGCATGAAAAATTACCTTTTGCATTAATGCCTATCACACAATAATGCGAACTTCTATGGGTGCTACCCTATTCTCTTTAGTCTAGGGTATAGAGGCTGTCCTACCCTTCGAGGTCAAATTCCCTTCACTCAGACTCTTGATAAAACCACAACTTAAAGAGGCTAAGTGGGTCAAAAACCAATATGAATATCTTAATCTCATTGAAAAAAAAAATAAATGCCATCTATCATGAGTAGATGTATTCAAAGCGCATGATAAGAGCCATATCAGTTCTAAGAAGGTGACCTAGTATTAAAACAAATCCTATTGACCCATAAAAATGCTTGACAAAAATGGACTCCAAATTATGGAGGACCATTGTGGTAAAGTACGTATTTTTTGGGGGAGCACTGATCTTAACCGAAAAAGATCACAACGATCTGCCTAATCCCGTGAATTATGATTCCATCATGAAATACTATGCCCAAAAAGGTTCCAGGATGAAACCTCGAAAAGGCATCATATTCTTTTTCTACTTTCACTCTTACCCAAAAAACAAAAAACAAAAACAAAACCAAAAAACAAAGAAAAAAACCCAAAAGCCATCCAAGAAAATAACCGACTTAAGTTGAAAATCCAAAAAAGTAGCTTAAGTGACCAAACTCTCCCTCACCTGAACCAAATTAAGCCCAAACTATCACCATCCTAGATCTGTACCAATTTAATCTACACTTACAACCCTGATCAAGACACAAAATCATAACATAATTCAATTATTCTAGCCAGCCTACTCTATCGAATCCTATTCTTGCTCATACCTAATTAATGGAGACCACTTAACCTTGAAGCTTACTCCTACCATAAGGTAATTTGAAAAATCTTCTTATGAGTCAAGCAACACCAAAAAGATTAACTACTTAGGAAAGATTTTCAAAAACACTTAGTGAAAGATCATGTCATCAGCATCAGGGGTTAAACGACCAAGAAAACCCTTTTGAATTCTTTTGTAGCTTAAACTTTTTTGTGATCCCATGATTTATCATAACTTGTACTTTCTTTCTTTTGAATGAAATGTAATCACTTAATTTCTTGCAAGGTTTTTTTGTGACTCTCACATCCCATGTTGTATCTTTTTTATCATTTAATTAACAATCCTTGATAAATGAATAGAACTGATAATAAGAATTCCTAGCATTACTTAAAATCATGGAACTTTGCAAGAATTATGTTTCATGACTACAAACCAAGAATGAACCTCGAAACTATAGTTGATCTTGCCCTTGGACATGCTCAAAATCTTTCTCCAGTGAACCCAACCTAAAGACAAGGGGCTAAAATTCTTTTCCAATTGTTATCTTAATAACCAGAGTTCAGAATGGTCCATCTAAACCATTAAAGACACCCTTTGAATCATAATTGGCAAAGAGAAATCCTCCATACTCACTAATAAACTTAATGCAACAAAAGTTCTAAACATGAGCCATCTAAGCTCAGGTCTATCCTTTCATAATCACGGACCACCCGTGCCTTATAAAAATAGCCTTAACATTTAAAGCCTTTGGAAATCTAGAGCAAGATTAATAAACCCTTAGGCAAGAGGTCACTTTATCAAATGTGTAGAAGGTCAAACGACTAAAAAGGCTCAAAAAACCCAATTATCGGATTAAATTTTTGAGTCATCACTTTTGCATCACTTAAGCATACATTTGCATTATTCAGTAATTAACATTCTTCAGGTACAAACTTTTACTCTTAAAAGTCAAAATTAAAAAAACTTTAGGTACAAATCCTTATTTTTAAAAGCCCTCAAAAGGTTTTAGGTAAAATCCTTCCTCCTATGAGTGCGAAATTAAAAAAGCCATTTAAGAAAGGTACCTAAACTTATATCTTTCTAGTCCTTAAAGAACAGGATGCCTTTTTTCTTTTTAGTCTTCAAAGAATAAGATGCTTTCTTTTTTTTTAGTCTTTAAAGAGCAAGATACCTTTTTTCTTTTTTAATCTTCAAAGAGTAGGATGCGTTCTTTCCTTTCTAGTCTTCAAAAAGAAAGATACCTTTTTTTTTGTTTTAGTATTCAAAAAAATAAGATGCCTTTTTCCATTTTTGTCCTCAAAAAGCAGGATGCCTTTTTTTGCTTTTAGTCTTCATAAAGTAGGATGCCTTTTTTCCTTTCTAGTCCTCAATGAGTATGACACCTTCTTTTCTTTTTTAGTCCTCAAAGAGCAGGACACCTTTTTTTTTTCTCTTTTTAGTCCTCAAAGAGTAGCGTAACCTTTTTTCCTTTCTAGTCCTCAAAGAACAAGATGTTTTTTTTTTCATTTTTAGTCCTCAAATAGTAGGAAGCCTTCTTCCCTTTTGGGCCTTAAAGAGTAAGACAACTTTTTCCTTTTTAGTGCTTAAAGAGCAAGATACTCCTTTTCATTTGTCTTTAAAGAGTAGAATGCTTAGCCACTTCAGTCCTCAAAAAGTAATATGCTTACCTACCTAAGTTCTCAAAGAGTAGGATGCTTACCTACCTCAATCTTTAAAAATCAAGACGCTTACCTACCTATCTACTGTAGACTTCAATGAGCAAGATGCTTACCTACCTCAGACCTTAAAGAGCAAGACGCTTACCTACCTTAGTCCATAAAAAAATCAGATGCCTACTGAGTCTACCCTCAAAGAGTATGACATCTATATACTTAAGTCCATAAAGAGATGGATGCCTATCGAGTCAAAGTTCACACTAGCTGGCACCTGTCTGGGGGTTAACCCAAAAAACCATAAACCTAGTAGGATGTTCAAACCATACAAAACTTATTAAATTTTTTTATTTGTTTGGATGACTACCAATCTCAATGAGCAAGATGCTTACCTACCTCAATCCTTAAAGAACAAGATGCTTACCTCCCTCAATCCATAAAGAGAAAGATGCTTACCTACCTTAGTCCATAAAAAAATCAAATGCCTACTAAGTCTGCCTTCAAAGAGTAGGATGTCTATATACTTTAGTCCATAAAAAGATGGATGCCTATCAACTCAAAGCCCACACTAGCTGGCACCTATCTGAGGGGTTATACCTAAAAAACCATAAACCTAGTAGGGTGTTCAAACTATATGAAACTCATTAAATTTTTTTATTGGTTTAAACTATTGCTGATATATGTGACCTATCTCAACATGATACTAACTAGATCCCCATTTTTCTATAGGCATTCAAAAGGCATTATTTCACCCCTAGCAAAATAATGTCATTTGTCTTTGCCCTATTCTTGATACTCAGCAATGACCAAAAGGAAGCAGCTGTAGACTCCTCATTTTGTCTGAGCCATAATTAGAGGTAATTCAAAATGCTTTGTACATATCAAAGCCAAGCTCTCATATTGCCATAATTTAAATTTTCAATGTCGTATCGATACGAAAAGGTTTGGTATCGATACCTAAGGAGTGGTCTTAATACTTTATGTTTTTGTATCGATACAAGCTTTGATAGTAACTAAAGTTAGATTTTTGGTAAACTGTATCTATTCATAAGTAGGAGTATCGATGCAAATCCATGTTGTATCAATATAGGCCTTAGCAATAGCTAAAGTTGTGAGTTTTGGCAAAATGTATCGATATACAACTAAAAGTATCAATACAAATCCATGAAATATCAATACAGGCCTTTAAGTCTCAAGATTGGAAATAATTTTTTGCTCTTGGTATCGATACACACTTTATATATCGATACTCGTAGGTAAAAGTTGCCTTGTTTATCGATATAAAATGTGTTGTATCAATACACCAAGGCATTTTTGCCCAATTTGAGCCATCTTTCAGCCTTTATACTATCGATCTGAATATCCAATTCAAACATGGTTTTGCCTCAAAAATCATTAGAATTTATATCAAGCTTCAGCTTTGGGCTTATGACTGGATTTAAACAAAATTTTAAGGCCTAAATAGATAATAACAATGGACATTTTCATGAAATATATGGTTTGTCAAAAGGTAGACTTGGTTTTCTCTAATTGCAGACTGCTACAGCCTTCCTACACCATGACTTTGCATGGTAGGACTAATAGAAATAAGAACAACTGAGCATAGTACTTGGAGTTGTCTCCTAGTAAACGAAGGAAAATCCCACAATGCCCTTACTTTTGGCTCAAAAATAGTGGCTAAGCATAGCCAATCTTGGCTTAACAAAAGAGGTAGATAGCCATCTTATTCTCAACCATTCTTTCCCAAAAAACCTCTAGCAACCTTCAGACCCTAAATACTCTCAAAAACCCTGCTCCATTGCCCTACCTTCCTTAACTTAAAACTTTATTCCCATTGCTCCTCTATACTTTTACCAGAAAACCTTTGAAAACTCAACCATTCACTCACTTTCATCTTTAAAACTCCACTCCATAAACATTATAACCAAAAAAAACTTCTTTTCATCCTTTTCTTGTTAAACAATAGCAAAAAAAAAAAAAAAAAGAGCTAAGCTTAAAGTAACTGCTCCAAGTAGAGGAAAGTTTAAGGCTTTTTGTCATATTTTCTCTACCTAGCTCCATCTATTTTCTGTTTTGTCATTTGCATCATTTTATTGAGCCATTCATGATACCATGACCATTTTAGGACTCTCATGCAATAATATAGGCTTAGTTGTGGTAGTTTTAGGGCCTTGACAATCTTGTCAGACCCTTAATGGTGTTTGAGGACCAAACATGCTTTTCATCATTTTTACCCTCAAAATAGCCCTTATCCATGCATCTTTGACACATTTCATCCACCATCACGTGCCAATACATGCTTGAATCTTCGTATTAACATGTTTTAGACATATTTATGTATTTCTTAGCCTTTTGATGCGTTTCATGGAATGAAAATGCTGTCTTGAAAATTCTAGCACATTATTTTTGTTCAAACATGATCATATCATCCCTATAATGATCTTTGACTCCATGTATCCTATTTGTCACAACCTTGCATTTTTGTCATTATTTTAATGTTAAAGTATCATCTCTTACTTGTTTGAATATGTTATCCATGCCTCTCATTATGTAAGTTGCATTATGTTCATGACATTTTTGGTAAAAAATTTCCTACTTGAAAAATCTGATTATCAAAACAAATCCCCAAGTTAAGTCTATGTTACCTCCAATAGATAAAGATTAGTATGGATTTAATATTATTCATAAAATTAGTCTTCCAATCTTGGGGACAAATCAAACATTTTAGGTCTTGATTTTTGGTGAAATGAGTTCAATAATACTATTATTCAACAAAATGACCCTTATAGTAGAACAAAAAATATTAAGCCTTGACTTGAGCTTAGTACCTTCATTTGTGGCATGGGTAGTCAATTGTTTCATCATCCAAAACTACTTTGGGATTATTGAATGAACTCGCAATGTCCATGCCACTCTTGTTTGGATGTCCATGGCATGAGTCTGACCCTAAGAAACCTGAAAAATCAAATAATCCCTATTTTTAGCTCTAATAGCACTATAGTGCAAATTTGAAAAATTATTTTTGAACAACAAACGATTTTTCTAGATATTTTAATATTTTTCTTTAAAAGGCATTGAATTACCTTTTCAAAGGTGTCTCATTTGCCTTTCGATCATTCTGGATGAAGGAGTCATGATTTTCAAGCCTCTATTATTTGGAACCTTTGAAGCAATGCATTATATTATGTTTAGGCCATCTTAGCCCATCAAATGATTTTTCTATATTATTTAAATATTTTTCCTAGAAAGTTTGTAAAATTTCCTTTTCAAAAAAGTATTATTTATGATTTAACAATTCCAAATGAGTCTAGAACGATGTTTCAAAGTCCATTATGCTTTTTCTTTTCTATATGCTGCCAGTGCCGAAACATGTCTAACTTCATAAATTAATTCCACCTAGAAAGTAATTTTCTAGGATTCTTGAGATATTTTTACATTAATCCTCATCAAGTTACCTTTTCAAGTTACCTTGCGCACCTACAAAGCCTTTAAAAGAACTTGGAATAAATTCGAGAAGGAAGACAACTTGATTCTATCCCTTACTTTTTTAGGATCAAAATTAAATTTAGTCTCTCGAATTACCATCATCGAGACATAGGAACTTCTCACAATGCATCCGATTAGCTTCCTTATAACACAAGCCCTTTAAGCTTGGATAAAGGCATAAGACAAAATATATTTTATTTAAATCTTTAATTTCCTATTTTCAATATACCTTTTTTTCCAACATATCCTTTTCATTTAAAACATCAAAAATTTTCTTTATTGGGGATACTCCAACCCCACCACTCTGAGGGGATTCTCCAACCTTGTTTTCCATTAAAAAACATGAATTTTATCTCTCAAATTTATTTAAGATTCTTTATTATTTTTTGTTAAAGCATCAAAAATTTTCATTCCTGGGGATATCCCAACCCCATCGCTCCGAGGGGATATCTAACCCCGTTTTCCACTAAAAAACTTGAATTTTCTCTTTTGAATTTGTTCAAAATTCCTAATTATTTTTCTTAAATCATTAAAATTTTCATCCTTGGGGGTACTACAACCCCACTTCTCTGAAGGGATACTCCAACCTTATTTTCCACTAAAAACTTGAATTTTTTTCCTTTTGATTTATTCAAGATTCCTAATTATTTTTCTTTTAAAACATCAAAAATGTTGGATACTTCAGCTGCGTTTTCCATTAAAAAAATTAGATTTTTTTCTTTAGGATTTGTTCGAGATTCTAATTATTTATCTTAAGTCATCAAAAATTTTCATTCTTGGGGATACTCCAACCCTACTTCTCTTAAGGAATTCTCCAACCTTGTTTTCCACTAAAAATTCAAATTTTCACTTTTCAATTTGTTCAAGATTCTTAATAATTTTTAAAATATCAAAATCTTTATCTTCAGGGATACTCTAACCTTAACTATCCAAAGGGATACATGTTTTTATCTAAAAATCTTAAAATTTTTTCCCTTCCAGATATCTCGAATTATTTTAATTAAAATCCTTTTCATTTAAATTATCACCAAATCCAGACACATCTCAAAATTATCATTTCAATTATTCTTTAATAATCAAAGACAATTACAAGATACATTCTGATCGTTCCTTTTTTTACGTTCTTTTGTGTGTGATTATTTTTCTATGATATTATTATTTTCTTTTTCATTCTACTAACATGTTTCCTTTTTGTAATGACCATCGTGCATTCATATTGAAAAATTGTTTAAAAAAATTTGAAAGATAATGTGCCGTGCTAGCTTCTCTCCAATGCAAACATCGAATATCCAAATTTTCAAAATTTAATCCAAAAATTATTTTCATAAAAAATTTTTATGCTCTTCACACTTTCATCGTGCATAGGTGATATAAATTTTTCTATCAAAACCCAAATTTACAATTTCCACAAAAGTTTATGCATTAAAGGGAATTATATCTAAACAATGACTAAACAAAATTGATTAGGTTGAACTAAAGTAAGATATAGTTAGTGGGTACAAATTTCAAGTATCATGGGGGTGTTTCCAAGCGTAACCAACTCTCAAACCCAACCAATGAATCTCTGGACCTCATAGACTTTGAAATCAATATTTTAAGTTTTGTAACTCGAAATATTGTTTTCAATAGGCATGCAACCATGCCTAGCTCGAAATGGTCAGTGATGACTCCAAATTTATAGTTACTTCATAGTAATTTTCCAAGACTAGTTAGACAAGCAACTAGTCTGACAGTTTTTCTCTTTTCAAATTATCACACTTATTCCAAATCTCGGCTAAGGAGTGACTCAAGGCTTCAACCAAGCACTATATTTTTTAAGTTAAACATGTTCCCACTTTGGATCATCTAAAGTAAATGTGAAAATATGAGAGGCATATGATAAAAATTTGCTATCCCTAAGTATCTTTATACTTCAACTTCATTGGGATCAAATAGTTGCATGTGTCAAATGCATGGAGCTTAGCATATGCTAGTCTTTATGCATTGTTAATGCCCTGTCTTGATAATATGATGATTAGGAACATTTTAAAAACACGGCTTTCATGCATAAAGATCTCATCATAGTAAATTATTACTAACTTTGCAACATTTCATGGGCTTCATCCAATTAGTGTTTGCATGGTTATCAGTCATGCCACTAGTATGAATAAAAACCTTGAATCATTAACAAAAGTGATTGGTTTGCATTATTAACTATTATATGCCTCATTTAATTTGATTTGCTCAAAGGCATATACTAAAATAAGTTACCTAACATTTTAGAAAGGGGTGAAATAGCTCTACCTTTTAACATGTTAACCTCTATCTAGGCTAGTGAAAAATCTATTGGGTGTAGATTCCTATATTTATGCAAGGTGTTAGGCCCATTACAGGCATGAAAAATACTTTTACTCAGATTGGACCTTTTTCGATAGAAACTCATGATGGGTAAGGATTAGGGTATCTCATCAGTCTTTTTCAGACTTGGGGATCAATTCAAGAACCTATGTAAATGTCCAACCTAAACCCCATATAACAAACAGTGAAAGGCTCACTTATTTAGAGCTATACCTAGTTTTATAAGTTACCAAATTAGGTACAGATAGGGGAATGCTTTTTTCCTTTTCCCCTTTTATTTTATGTTTTGAGCATGTAAATCAAGTGATGATGATCAAACACCAGCGTTTATGGTAAAATCTTTGTTTCAAGTCAGAAAATCTCATCATTATGTTAATTTAAATGTCAAGTGATGATGAATGAACATTGTTTCTCATTATGTGGTCAGTAATTTCACCTCGTAATGCATGATTAAGCTTTAATTGCATGATCTAGACATGTATGTCAAGCAACGATGTATGAGCATCAATGCCAATAACAAGGCCATTTTATTTGCCTCAATAGGCATCTTAATACCCCAGCGGATTTGCTTGGGCCAAACATTATCTTTATTATATTAATTTTTTTATTATTCTTCTATGTTGATTCTTTTTCCATGTTTCCCTTTTCTTTTTTATATTATGTATATTACTGTACCATAACAAATACTCCAAGTAATGATGAGCAAACATTATGCTTCCGATAAGAAGATTGATCATTTTTCCTTAAGGCACCATAATGCGTTAATTTTTTTAGGTAGTTTTTTTGAACAATAGGCCTTTTGTATATATTTGTTTGTATTACTTTATTACAAATTTTTCTCTAACATTACATTAATTTCATCCTTGCACTCATTCTTGTATACACATTCATACATTCAATCATTCATGACATGTATTTCATAAAGGTGAAGGGGTACAATGAAAGTTTGCTTAGATTTAAGAGTTCTTTAAAAGAATTTTCTCTTTCAAATTAGAATGTCAAGATAATGAAACATCATTGACCATGGAAGATGAATATTCAGCATGCATAGAAAAGATGAATGATTTGTCACAACTTATCGTGAAACACAGGAAAGATTGATGGAACAGTAGAGGAGATGCAAGCATAAATCTTTAAGTTAATGGAAATAATGACTACTAGAGGAAAGAGTTCAAAAATGTAAATTTAAGAAATCAAGGGAATCAACCTAATACTGTTGCTAGCTTATCTAGAGCAGAGATGCAAGAACTTTAAGGTGCTCAACCTATGGAAGCCATTCCCATAATACATATTCATGTTGACTAAAGCTCACCAAGGGACAATAAGTGCAAAACTGGACCCTATTATGGACAATCCAATGGTTATAGACCTTGATGGGCACTTGGAGCTAGAAAGCCTTAGGCTTAAGTCACAAAAAAGAGTTAAACTTTATAGCGATAAGGGAAAACACCAACTCCTTAAAAAAGAGCTCAAAATAATAAATGGAGTTAGGGACTTTAGTAGTGTGGATATCGATAAATTAAGCTTGCTATTGGATTAAATCTTCCCTCCTAAGTGTACAGCATGAGACTTCAAGAAGTTTAATGGCACCACATCTCTGTAGGCCCAAATAAAAATGTTTATAAAAAAATAACTAAGCATGCACACAATGATAAGCTTATCATTCATTGTTTTCAAGAAAGCTTATTTGGATTAATAATGAGATGGTACAATGACTTAAATCAAAGTCAGATATAGTGCTAGATGGACTTGGCTAATGCTTTTCTTAAGTAGTATAAACATATGTTGGATTAAGCACCATATCAATTTTTTGTCCAAAACATGGAGAAGAAATCAATGGAAACATTTAAGATACACACCTATATATAGAGGGACATAGCGATCCAAGTACAACCACCTTTGTTGGAAAAATAGATAGCATCTTTATTTCTGAATACATTAACATGTCCATTTTTGACAAACTTATAGGAAATACCATAAAAAATTTATTGATATAGTGGTCTTTGGGGAAATAATTGAGAATGCCATTAAGAAT
>JBBYHL010446702.1:0-16687 GCA_038381835.1 Adansonia madagascariensis
TTCATTCTTTGAATGCAACAAATATATATAGCAATACCTAGTACTATCTTCAATAAATGTAACAAAATACTTTTTTCCACCTAGTGAAGGAGTACTATGAAAATCACATACATCACTATAGATTAATTCAAGCATTCTTGTACTTTTTCTTACTTTGGGAAAAAGGATTTCTTGTTATTTTGGTCAACATGCATGTATTACACTTATCAATGTTGGAATTAAAAACAGGAAGTAATTCTAACTTATGCATTTCATTCAATTTCCTGTAATTCAAATAAAATATCTAGTCACATTAATAACCATTGCAGTCTTCCATTTTATCAGTCCTAAAAAGGCTATAGCATTTCCCTTCTTAGTATTTAGCATGTCCTTATTGTGTTTTTGGGTGTGGTGTCCTATATTTTTTAAGTATAGGTGTTTTAGAAGATCATTAACATATTTCCTACAATAAGACAATAGGAATTAACATATAAGATTAAACATATTAGGTTAAAAGTAAAATTTCCTATTATAATATGAAATCATACCTCATACAATGTCCACACATGTTTTTTCACCTCGAAAGGGATTTTTTTCAAGTAGGCTACAATCTATTAAAATGTTATCTAATCAAGGCTACAGTGGAGGATTTCACATAAGTTTCCATATAAAAGTCTTAAAAGAAAAATTAAGCTTGTCAGTCCATAATAATTAAATATTATTGAATAATTAGAGTTAACAAAACGTAATGAACTTATGTGTTTTGTAAAACTGACAGTCAAAACTTTTCATTCAAATTACTTGATGTCGATAACCCTTTTATCCAACCTCTATCCCATTTTATCTCTTGGATGAAAGTAATAGGACGTTAAGAAATATGTGATGCATGTATTTCTTTCTCAGTTTGCCTTACAACCTATTCAAAACATCAAATGTAGCCATCAAAGTCACTATATACACATAAGTAGAGGGGTTTAGAGGGATCCAACGAGCTGGGAGACATAGGGTAGAAGGCCTCTCGGACAATGCATGACACATGTTAGCTACGCTAAAATTAGAATATCCTACACTGTGTGGTGATTTTTACCTCTTTTATCCATTCATTGCATTTTATCTGTAGCATGAATAATATCATGCTTGTATGTACAAAATAACTAAACATATACATATAAATGTTATTATATAATGGAAAAAAATTATAATACACATGAACATAAACACTTAAGTTTCTAAACAACATGATTTTACATGTAACATGAACAATATATAATTTATTAGTAAATAGACAAATATAATATAAATTCTATGCATGTACAAATTGAACAAAAATACACTTAAGTTTCTAACATTTACTTTTTAATCATCATATTATTGTTGTCGTCACCATCATAATCTCCTTCTACATCTTTATCTTTGGAATCTTCAAAAACTAATTCCTTTTAGTCTTTTTCTTTATTTTGTTCTTGATTGTTCTCATAACATTGTTCTCATAACTTTTTCGTTTAGGTCAATTCTTTCTATTGCACAAGGTCAAATGTAGGCTTGCTGAAATGATAGGCTAAAACAAAAATTTCATTGCTAACAATTATTTGGTAGTATATGCCCTAGAGGCAATCAGATTTGACAAGGGATATACAATCCATAACGCAAACTAATCACTATAATTTAGTGATACATGGTTTTCTTTCATGTTAGTGTAATAATAATAGTTATTAGGTACTAATTAAATGACGCCTAAGATGCACACATGGCCTTGCAAGGGATTGTAAATGTGTTACAATTATGAAATCCTATAAGCATCAAAACTGTGTTTCTAAATCTTGTTCATGATCAATTTATTACCAAGCTAGGCTTTGGCAATGCCTACAGTCTACTATATGTTAAGCCATCCTGCTTGGGAAAAAAAAACATACAACTAGATGCCATATGAATAGAGTATTAAGATACTTAAAGATAACATATAAGCACTTATTAGAGAAAATGTTCACTCACTATGATCCATTATGAGAGCTCTAATTGGTATTATTACTTAAGTGTCTATGAAAATGATCTCAAGTGTCAGTCATGTAAATAGTCTTTTAAGGGAAGCTTATGTTTTAATTTCATCACGAGTGGATCCCAAGAAAAGATGCTTAATAGGGTGATTTTGCGTATGGCATGAACGATACAAAGGTGGATGAATGATACAAAAAGGATTCACCATTCCAAGTTGAAAGGATATCAACCCTGATAAAGTCTGACCTCATTCATATATTGTATTTCAAAAATCAATAAAATAATGATAAAAAGACAATGGAAGACATAAACATAAAAACAACTGACCTTGTGAATTTTTAGGGAAGAATTTATGTGTAGCAAACTTTAAAAATTTTCACTGAAATTTAAACATCCATATATTTATGGATTACCTAAATCTTAGATATCATAATTTGAAGTTAAAACCAATATTATCGGTACTGTATTGGTACTGACCGTATCCATTTCGACATATAATGATACCGATGATAATTAGTTTCATTTTCGTCTTGGTTTTGATATGTACAGCCTTACTACTTAACTGATATTGATTTTTTTATATCTTTTGAAGCTTTTTCTTAAAACATTATCTATAATTGATGAATATTTAATATATAAAATTGATTTAATCTCATTTATTTTATATTTGAAAATATTTTTCATATATATAAAAATTAAAAATATTTAAATTTTGATAAATCAGAAACGGTACATCGAAACACATCGATACCGACATGTACATGTACCAGAATAAAAGTGGTACGTCCACCCAATATGATATTGACTACCTTGGTTAAAACCAAACTAAACAATCCTTTGAGGGTGATGACAATGGTTTCTAAAAAGATATCCGAGATTATGAGTAGCACACATGTCCTACCTCTAACGGTTATACACACAGATGGTTGTTTAAACCTTCTCGAGACTTGGTAGTTCTCTAATACTAGCTAGAAGGCTTATTAAGCCTTAACCAAAAAATAAAGTCAAATCTCTTTTTCTATCACTTAATCCGAGAACAATTCTAGAAGGGTAATGGCCACAAGAAAAGGGAGGAAAAAGTTGGCATAAACATGTCCCATCTTTTTCTTAGCCGACAACTATATAGAGCTTTAGAGAACTTCTTTTTTCAACTCACAAATAATTTTGTCTCTTGATTCAAATGACAAATCATCCTTTTAATTTTACTTGTCACCTATTTTTATACTAGCTTTATACAATTTCTACTTGAACTAGCCAAGAAAGAATTTGATCAAACTGAAACTCCTTGCTAAGGTAAACCTCTTTCACTCTTGAGTAACATAATTTTGTCAAATGCCTTCTCTTTATTATGACTAAACCAAACACCTAAAATAGCCCAGAGTGTAATTAGCCCTAAGATTTAGAACTCAAGCTTGGCACTCCATACGCTAATTGGCTAGATTAGGTTCCCTTGACTTTTAATTCTATTATTTAAAATCCTTATTTAAATAATATTTACCTAATAAATGTAATAATTTAACAATTATAATAATTAGATAAATAAATTGGAGACCTAGTTGGCTAGTATTATTATACTCATGAATTTTATCTTTATAAAATGTTTTTTTAGTTAAAACTTACTTTTCACTTAATATTGATCTTATTTAATATTAATTATCAAATAATTAATATCACAAGATTATCCTAGAGATAATCGGCCAAGAGGCTTAGAAAGAGAGATAAATTTGATTCATAACAAACTCATAGTCTAGGTGAAACTTTATTTTCACCTGGACAAAGTATATCCACCTGGACATGGTATGTCCTAATTTGGACATTACCTAGAAAAGATAATTTTATCCATCATGTTTTAGATAGACAGTAAAATTTAGATTTCACAAATCTAATTTTTGCCTTAAAACAAATCTTAATTAAATTATTCAGTTAAGTCTCCCAATTAATTACTTTTTATTTAATCAAGTCATACTTAATTTTCATATTTAATTTAACAATTTCCTTATTGTGTGTGACCCATCAGGTTTCCAATATGTTGGCAATTAACATAATTCACTTCATTAATCATTTCCATAGATGAAGAGCAGGATCTAGAAACCCATCATGACCACCCAAATGTTGAAGAGTTACTGTAACCTTATTAAAACCTTTCAATAACTAGCCTATCAGTGTCATACAGTTCTCTTACCAGATATCTTAGAATTAACATAAGCATGGCTTAGTGTCTACTCATGCTTCAATCCATGTTAGATCTTACAAATTATGGTTAACGATCATGAATCTATAAGGAATAATTCCTTATAATTCACTGTGCTCAAGCCAGAGACTTTAATCCAATAAACCATAGTTAAGATCTATTAGACTATGTCTCTGATGTCATTAGGAGTGGTAAATCCTCTTTGGATTACTCATCCATCTACATAAGCTTCCTGCCATACCCAAAGCCACTATTCCTTTAGCATTCATCCTTGTAGACCTATTCGTGATGATCTCTAAGTACATCACTCCCCATACGAGATGACCTAGTATCATAAGCCTAAAAACTATTATACATGACTGGCACATGAGAACCTATTCCATAAACACTTTGATGACTAATACTAAATGGAGTTTTCATACAAGCCATGTTCGGTGAACTTGTTTCCAAAAAACAAATACCCTTATGCAATCCCACATATCTCATATACTTTAACCTATGAGATTGGTTGCTTACTTCCTAAGCAAGAAGACATAACACGAGTTGATCTTTGAGCATTGCCAATGTCCCGTCTTGACAATTTAACGACTAAAAATGTTTTCAGGAACTTGGTTTTAATGCATAAGGATCTCATAATTTTAACACTTCACAATTCTTTTAAAGGCCTTTTAAGCTCCATGTGCATTATCCACATGAAGAAAAACTTACTAAACTAGTAACGTGTTTACAATTAAGTGATACGTATCGCATGTCCCAATCCGATTGGTTCAAGGGCATACACTAACACAAGCGACATCAAAGACATATCTCATATGTTCTTGGCTATGATTAACTGAATTAAGTTTTTGAAGCTATTTCCCTAAATTCAAATTGATAATTGTGAGCTGCAAGAACTAACATGAATTGTTAGTATAAGTAGAAATTGCACCATGCTCATGCTCATGCTCATGCCATAGATGAAAAAAGAGGATCGAACGGATTGGTTTAATTAGTTCAATTATGAACCAGTTGGTTCAGAGGGTCAATGGTGTATTAAAAATTGAATTTTTTTTGAACCGTTCAGAACCTCTAAAATCGAGAACCAAGAACCAAAAAATGGTAGAAGTGGATTTTATTTTTTAGATTTTAGATTTTTTTATTTTCCTTTAGAATTTTTAAAATTTATTTATATTTTTTAATTTTTAGACTTTTTTATATTTTATATTTTATTTTTTATGATTTTTTTCAATTTTTGAATTATTTTTATTTTTAATTATGTAATGTTAGAAGGTAGTTGAATTGGCAATTGAATTGGTTGAATGAGAAATCAGTGGTTCAACCAATGGTTCAACCAATTTGATCATTGGTTTGATTTTTTAATCCTTGGCTCATTCTAGGATATTTGGTTAAAGGACCGAGTTACACTAATAGACTGGTTATTGAAAGGTTTGAAAGTGGTTATCTGGACTCTTTAAATTTTGGATGGCCATGATAAGTTGCTAGATCCTACATTTGATCCATATTTATAAATCATAAGCTTTTATGTAAAAATGTAGATTGTGATTTATACTCATTGCCAACATGTTGGGAAGTTAATGGCCCACACACAATAGGACAAATTTTTTTGATTAAACTTGGGATTTAATTGAGTTGAACTTCATTGAATAAAATATTAAATGTGAAAATCTCAATTGAATAGGTTTAATTATAGAATCATTAAGACATATATTGGATTTGTGAAATCCAAATTACTGTCTTAAATTACGACGTGAATAATATCTTATTAGGATAATGTCCAAGTGTAAGCATGTTATAAGTGTGTTTTAGTCAAATTAGACTTATCCAAATGTAAAAGTTTCTCATAATTAAAGAGTTTGATTTAGAATCAAATTCCTCTCCCTCTCCCTCATTGTTTTATTTTTGTTGAATTGAATGCCATTGAATTATCTTTGTAACTAAAATGGTTTTAGTTGAGTAAAAGTTTAATTGTGAATTAAAGTCTAATACGTAACATCCTACCTTAGTTGAAAACACGAAATTAGCTTGAAGAGTTGGTTGCGAACCAAAACTCCAAGACCTGTTATTATTTATAAAATTTTCAAGTGTAGACATCTTTTTCAAATTTCAGCTTGCGTTAGAGAATTTGAGAAAGCTCTCACACACAAAATCTTACCAACTTTAAGTAAAAGGTTTTTTTTTTCTGATTTTTTCTTTTATCTGTTTATCTATATTTATCTACTTGTCCTTGGTTATTATATTGATATTACTTATTCACCATACAAAGTGTTAAGCAAAAAATCTCGAGTTGAAGTTTTTATAGAACAGAGGTTAAATTGTACTATCAATTTTTTAATACAGTGAACTAACAAATTTAATTTCTTTATTTTAATTTAAAATAATTAATTTTTTGAACTTCTATTTTAAAATGATTTGAATTTAAATTGATAAAATAGTTGATTATTACTGTTACTTTTGCTGATGTAGCATTTGATTTTTTAATAGAGTTGTTGACTTTGGGTTTTTATAAAATTTCCATTGGTCTGCATTTGATGATGTGGATTTTTCTTCATAAAAATTGAAACTTTTCGACTAAGTGTAATTTATCAAACAATTTTGATAACTAAAATTAAAAACTTAATTTTATTTCTGATTAATTATTTTAAAATTTTCTTTTCATATTTTTCTTGTCCTTTCAAACCAAAAAAAAAAAAAAAAAAAATTCCCTAGTCAAAAACTAAACGATAACTGCGAGAAACAACGAAGGCAGGACTTCCCAAATCAATAACCCTAACAATGACAGCAACAACGAGCGCGAGGAATTGGGTCCTTTTCCAGCAAAGAAGTGACTGAAGAAGACAAGAAAAGAAAAACCCAACTGGTAAAAATGGACCATTTTCCTGGAACTCGTTGCCCAGTACAGTCAAGGGAAGCAATCGCCGAGGTGGGAGCTTCGCTTGGAGTTAGTACTGGTGTTGGGTTTGGACAGACAACTGATGGGCTGTCGTTGGTCTACGGGGGTGTTGTCGGAGAAACCTTAGGCCGAATTCAGTGGGATTTCTCCCTCCTTCTTGTCTTTGTTGTAACAATGAGTTTGCAACCGTGACAAGTTTGTAAGTTCTTATATAATTTATTTGATGTTTTTCTTATTGGATTTGATAGTTTGTTAAATTTGGGATTTTCCTTGTAATTAGAAGCTGTTTTTGAGATTTTTAATCTTTTAGCAGTGACCTTGAAGCTATAATTCTGGGTTTTTTTGGTTTGAATAAATTCGATCTGTTTTGTAGAAAAGTTGGTATTTGTAAGAGAAAAAAAAAAAAAAAGAAGAAACAAAACGAAAATCTAAAGGCCAATTATATTTTTCAATAATTTGAGATAATTAAAAAGATGGGTTATGATTATAATCTTGTTCATTGTTTTTTATTGCAAGAGCAATTAATTTCTGCTCATGGTTATATTTTATACAATTTTGAGAGAAAAATAATAAATTAATTTATTATTTGTTTAACTGTAAATTTCAAGCCCCATTATTAAATAATATATATAATTTATTTAATTATTAATTAATTACGAGGCAAACCAAGCTTCAGAAGCTTAGCGATGGCTCCATATTTTTATACAATTTAAAGAAATTAGGCTAAGAGTTAGATTTTGATTCGGGGATTATTAACTTTTACTAAGAGAGAAAAGAAAAGTAAAAAAAAAAAATGTAAACAATTAATCAGAATTAAAATTAAGTTTTTTTTTTTTTAAATTTTTTAGTTATTAAAATTATTTTATATATTATATGTGGGTAAAAAAATTTAACTTTTATCAATAAAATTTTACGTCATCTCCATATCATAAAAAAATTAATTTATAAAAAGCCAAGTCAAAAAGTCCACATCCATGTCAGCAGTCAAATGCTACATCAACAAAAATAATAGTAATATTTAATAACGTCATGAATATGGACCTAAATCATTAAAAAATGAACGTATAAAGTGTTAATTGTATCAAATTAAAATAGAACTAAATCCATCGCTTCATGATAGTACAATAACACAATTTGACCTAAAACAAAATAATGTCCCCAGTGACAATTATTCTTGGTACCTTGTCTAGATGATGGAGGGTTTTCCATAATCGTTGTTTACGAAGGAACATTAATTCATTTGAAATGATTATTATGGAAATTCCAAAATAAAGAGATTCTCACCAAAATTCTGCTTGGAAGATGTAGAATTTAGGGAAATTTTGCGCACCAAATTTTGATTTTTTTCCTAAATAAAATGATTTATTTTCTAAAAAATTAAAAAAAAATTCTAATAACTGAAATTAGGGATTAATTTTAAATTTTAAAATTAAAATTATTTTATCAAAATTAAAGAATAATACATGATTAAATGATATCGTTTAATGGACATCGTAGGATGCTAATAACTTTTTACGCATAATCATATTTTCAAACTTAACTTCGTTTTCATAAGTTAAAATTATAATTTTTTTTTATAAATGTTAATTGATTTAAAAATTTTTAAATTGACCTATCACATTTAAACAAAAAATATTAATGGTGATTCTCTTTATTTGTCTTAGAAAAATCGGTTGGCGATATAAAAAAGAAAAACAGTTATGACAGGCGGGAGGAGAATTAAGTTGCCGATGGACTGGCCATATCAAGGGTGAACAAAGTTGAAAATTTTATAGAATAGTTTAATATAGTTTTTATTCTCCCTTCGTGCTATTAATCTTGATTTGATTGATGCTACAGTTGCTTTCTTGATCAGGTTTTTCCTTGGTGGCTTTCTAGGCTAATGCTTCTGCTACCCATAATGTAATCATTTTGATCTTTCAAACTGATTCGTAGTGTTCTTTGTTTTTTTAGCATCGTAGTGAGTTGAGGCTTCTTTTTGGTGGATCTCACTCACTGTTTTATTGTGATATATGCTTTTATGATTACAGCTCTCAGCTTGTCTGGGTATTTTGCTTTGTCAGTGTTGTTTCCTTCGGGTTGAATTCTTGGCCGTTTTCTGTCTGGGCTAGCATCTTGCTTTTTTTTCCCCTCTCCTTAAGTCTTCGCATTTGGTGGAACTTGTTTCTAATTTCTAATTTCATTAATAAAATAGCTACAGCTGCCTTTCAAATATTATATATAAACATATGGAAAATGTTGTTTGCATAGGCGCCCATTAGCACCTCATGCTCACTTTGGACTTGCAAGAGGTAAATGTGTTTTATATATATATATATATCAACCTGAAACGAGTAAGAAATATGCATGGATGATGTGCAAATAATGTGTTATATATATATATGTAACTTGGAATTTTAGACAATTAAATATGTACAAAAGTCTCAAAATATAAAAACAAGAAGCGTGAAGGGGGGGAGGAACCATTAGTGATTTGTCAGCTATTTCGCTGACATTGATAAAGATCAAAATGTAAGGGAAAAATTTCAAGTGGCACTCTTTATAATTAGTCATCAATTGCAGGATGATGTGGCTTTTATGGACCTTGCTTGCCTTTTGTAGCTATTTTTCTTTTATATTTCTGTGTATATTGATTAGATTTCAATGCTAGCTAATTGGTATCCTATGACTATGATGTTTTCACCGTCTACCACAAGATTGACACTACAAGAATAAGGGAATGGTGGATTTTTGAGACTTGGTTGGGGTCGCTTACTTGATTTTAGTCGCAAAAGATACATTGGCAACTGATTTAATGTTTCATAGTGCAATATTTTGCTCAAAGATAAATAAAAATTGAGTGAAAGCTAAATGGTAAGCATTGTAATTGTTGGTGCAAATGGCTGCTAATTTGAGTTCTCAAACACAATTTTAAATAAGGCCACTGCGCTTCTCCAAAAGTGAAGACTAGCCATTCCACCGGACCAGGGGGCATGGCACGGCAAGCTAGCTAGCTAATTCAAAGCAGTACTTCCACCGGTTATCAAAGATTTTTGTTTGATTCAGGTTGCCCAAAGAGATATTATACCAATATCATGAGTTGGTTACACCTCTTGGCAAGTCTGAATATAGTTGTAATTGCATAAAAAGCATGTTTATAGCTTTATTAGGTACTATTATGAGTTAATTTAATTATGTTTATCAAAAGAAGAAAAAAAAAGGTGTATCTTCTACTAGCAAGTAAAATCAAGTGAATGGCATAATATGTGTGAAAATGAAGTTTCTATGTAATGAAACTTCTTTTGCTTTATATCGATTCAAAAAAGAAAAGAATATTTTATATATATATACATATTGTTTGAAAAATTTCTCCTAGTACCCTTGGACAAACGGTTACCAGTCTCAACATGATTTTCATCGGTCATAGATTGACCAGAGACCTTAACAATTGGTTGTCATTCCAAGAAACTTCACAGCAAAGATCATTAATCAAGGATTATATATATATAAATATAAATATAAATATATATATGTGTGTGTGTTTGTATTGGAATAATTAAACATGTTCAATTCAAATGATGTTTAATCTTGGTGTGTTAATTAATCTTTTACATATATATAGAAGTCAATTGTGTGCGCTAAATTTCCCAAATACAATAACCTCTAAGCAAGGTCTAACTAATAAAGTTGAAGCATAGTTTAATAATGGAATATTTCAACGACGTACAAGACAAACTGAGAGGAGAGAAGGCATTTTTTCATCGACTAGCTGTGTTTGCAGCATTAGTTCTAATTCCAAATAATAAACTAAGAAGGCAGTGGAATTTAAATTGCAAAAAGAAGAAGAAAATGTGTGATATATTTGTCTACTAGCATAAATAGCATATATATATATATATATATGAGCAAACTAAACCAAAAAAGTAAGAGAGAGAAGAAATAAAAAATAAAATAAAAGGAACAGAGAGAGAAAGAATAAGAGCTTGCTGAAACCCAGAACAGGGACAGAAAATATAGGGTTTGAATAATGAAGGTAAAGGTGTAAGACTTTTTGCTCTCAAAAATGATAAATGCCTAACGTCACTCGCTATTTCTTTACCTATAAATCTTGCTCTTTCCCTTCCCCATTTTTCCCAAGCATCTAAGCAACTTTCCCTTTTTCTTGAAGAAAGAAAATAAGAACACGTACGTACGGATGGGTCGAGCTCCTTGCTGTGACAAAGCCAACGTGAAGAAAGGACCATGGTCACCAGAAGAAGATGCTAAGCTCAAGGCTTACATCGACAAGTATGGCACAGGAGGCAATTGGATTTCTCTTCCTCAGAAAATTGGTATACATATATATATATATATATATATATACACCAACATAAAACCGTTTTTTTCTTGCTATTTGTTTCTTTACTGATTTGTTTTCTTGTGAAATTTTATTTGCATGTTCCTAAAACATTGACTAACTTGATCTTTTTTGTATTTGTTGGGTGATATTCATAGGCCTTAAGAGATGTGGGAAGAGTTGCAGACTAAGATGGCTGAATTATTTAAGACCAAATATTAAGCATGGTGGATTCTCCGAAGAAGAAGACAACATCATCTGCAGCCTCTATATAAGTATTGGAAGCAGGTATTTCCTTTTTCTTCTCCAACTCTCAGTCTTTGATTACTTGGCATCTTATTCTTTGTCCTCGATTCCTTCACAAAAATATATGCAAGACGACCTGCAAAGTGCAAACTGTACAGTCAGATCTTTTTCTTTCCCCTAGGGTTTCTACAATTCAATTCTCTTTATGTTCTTCCTTGCAAATCGTCTTTTCTGTTGAGGATAATCTTGACAGGATTGGATCAACTATTTAGGTGGTCCATAATTGCAGCCCAACTGCCTGGAAGAACGGATAATGATATAAAAAACTACTGGAACACCAAGCTGAAGAAAAAGCTACTTGGGAGGCGCAAACAGTCAAACATCACCAATGGGTTGTCGTCCTCCAATCAGGATCCTAATGATCAGGCCAATGGGGCAGTTGATAATCAATTCTCACTGGGTTTGAGCAACTCAGCCTTGGAAAGATTACAGCTTCATATACAGCTTCAAAGTCTTCAGAGTCCTCTCTCTTTCTACAACAACCCTACTCTATGGCCAAAGATTCATCCCTTGGAAGAGAAGATGATCCGAAGCATCCAGGCCTCTAATGGAAGCCCTAGCCTTCTGCAACCTACCCTGACTAACCCTTACGCTGCAAATGAACAAAGCGCTAACGATTTCTCTGACCAACCAGGTGTTACATCTTCTCTGGCTCTACAGCAAGACTATCCAAAAGTTAGCAATGCCAAGGGACTCAAATTGGATAATTCCTTGGATGGTATATCTTCATCAAATGGCTCAGTACACTTTGGCACCGGAGACAATTTGATCGATTCTGCAATTGTGCCGAAAGGACATGGAAATGATCAGCATGGAATAGCAGATCCAATTAATGCGGCTGTACAACCATTTTCAAACGTCCAGGTTGAGCTGGATGAGTTTCTCAATAACAAAACTGCTGGTTATGCACCACAGGAAGACCAGATGGCTGATCAATTCGATTGCTTCAAGGAGATGAATGGTTCAAAAGACAGCTTGATTTGGTGGTCTAGTGACTTTGTTGCAAAATCAGTATCTTCCAACTCTTGGGATTCAACTTCTGTTCTTCAGTCAGACGGAATGTTTCAAGATAATGAATTAGGTTATGGTATGTAACAAGAGAGAGAGAGAAAGAGATAATTGGCTTACTGTTTAAGCTTATTTGTGGTGCTGCCGACATAAATGAAAAAGATTTGATTTCATATAGAGATCATGTAGATTGTGTGAATAATTATAATAAATATTAATTTTCGTCTCAGTGTCTTGTCATATCTGAATGGGGTGTGGTTATAAGTGCAGTTGCTTTACCTTTCTTCTAGAGCTGCAAACAATAGTATTTGTTCTACGCTACTTACGAATCATGTGATAACCAAATAGCATCTTTATTAGTACGTTTACTTGGGGCTTTTTCTTTTTTTTAAAAAAAAAAAGAAACAGAAAGAAAAAAAGCCTTACACAGAGATGAATCATGATATACAACAGTATTCCTGATAACGAAAGTTTAACTCATATTTATTTCAGATATATGTGAAATCATTGGACGTTTAAAATGCTTTGAGACTCTGTCAGACAAAATATATATTAATAAGGTCTTTCTTGGAATGAAAACGAAGAATGAGTCAACTTAATAAGAATATTGCTATATGTTCATTTCGACATACATATTTGCTGCTGGATTTTTGCATGAGCGACAAATAAAATAAACCCATTTTTTCATGTATATAGCAGATTAAACGTGGGATAACAAGTGCAAGAGACAATACGTCTCATATTATGCATATGGATGTCAATTTTCTGCAAAACTTGCTTTTAAATTCTGTGGATCAAAAGCAGTGTTTGAAATAAATATATGCTATGTTTGAAAACATGAATTTGAAAATTTGGAGTTGATTTCATTTATTATATAAATTTTGAGAATGAAATGCATACATTTTGTATAAATTAGATAAGCTTAAATATGATCATATATTTGACAGATACAAATTCATAAATTTCAAACTCAAAAATATCTATAAAACTTTTAAATTCACCACTAAATAAGCATATGACAAATCCATAAATTTCAATTATCCAAAAAAAGAGAAATCCTTGAATTTGAAATATAATCATGAATGTTATATTTATATGTGTTTATCATATAATTTACATTATTTTGAAATCCAAATCATCTTTTTAAATCCAAGTTCCTAAAAGCAATCATAAGACTTAACCCAATTAGTTCATTCAGTCATTTTTAAAATTTAATATTTAATAAATTTGGCATTCAAATCTAAGCATATACATCCTCTTCTATTATTCCTGAACTGCATCCTTTTTTTTTCAAAAACAAAATAGATACAAAACGATGTTTGAATAAGCATAGAGCTTTTTGGCCAAGTATGGAAAGTTTGTACATTTCAAATTTGAAGAGAAAAAAAAAACGTTAGGCAAATTTAGCCATTTAAGACTCTTCCAAGATTCAATGGAAAGAATATACAACCTGATTCCACAGTAGCATTTCAAGGAGTTGAGTGCTTTTCCTGCCTTTGAAATTTGTGAGAGAATAAGGGTTTGGCCTTTTTCTGGGGGAAGATTGTGGTATAGAAGCCAGAATGTTACTTGGCGACTGAAAATTTACAAGAAATAGGTACTTTATAATTTTTATTTATGTTTTGGTGAGCAAACCATATATAAAGATCACTTGTAAAACTTTCAAAAAACAAACAACTTTGTTGCTTGGACAAAAAACACGCATCTTCCTTCTATTACCCTACCAAATTTTTTTTTTTTTTGTTATGAAGGGTTCTATATTTTTCTTTTTGACTAAAAGGAGATATCAATTTCTTAATTATCACATGTGATGATTCCAGCTCAACAAGGATCAGGATCAGGATGCGTATAATTTATGGAGGATGGACCTAAAATAGTTGCTATTAACTTAGCATAATAAATAGTAGTTAGTTTTATAACGTGGTTGTATAGAAGTTGGTTATCAGCGTTAGAAGCATGTAAACAAGTGTGGTTTTTTAGGTGATAATTAACTGTGTTTTTAAGTTATTTTTATAATGAAGTGGGGTGAAAAAAATGGTATAACATTTCTCTCATTTTGCTCTATTTCCTTGTTTCTTTTCTTCTTAATTGTCTAAACTTTTTGATTTTCTTTTATTCTCTCTACTGCAAGTCATAATTTGTGACATATCTAGTATCAAAGACAATAAGAATCCAACTCCAGAAATTGGGTAAGCATAAGAAAGTCATCCATGGTAGAAGGCACAAAACTAAGCACGTTGCATGAGCAGATTCAGACTTTGCAAGAAAAAATTGAATCAACATAAAGAAATGAGTATACTATTTCGAAGTGGTGGGAAGAACAAAAGAAAAACATCAAGGCTCAGTCAACTTAAAATCAAGTGTTTTTCACTCGAATGTTAGAGATAATCATGCAAAAGAATGAAACTCCAAGTTAACCAGAATCAAGAACTCCATAACTTACTCAAACATTACAGGCTAGAAAAAAAAATATAGAAGTTATTGTGATTGGTGAACGAGGAAAGTATATTTACAAGCATGAAGAATCTGGCCTATTATCTAAGGTATAAAAAGAAGGGGAAGCTATTGCCTCTAAACACAATGAGTTATCAATGGGAACTAATACTACCAACAATATACAAGCCCTTACTCATTGGCCTAAGATTTAATTGTTAGTTTTTGATGGAAATAATCCTTGTGGATGAATCAAAAAAATGTCAGAACTACTTCACAAATTTTGCGGTCACTGATCACCAAAAATTAGAACTCACTTTAATGTATCTTACTAAAAAAATGCAGAAATATTGGTATGATGGATATATCATACAGAAGCCTAAAGCATCCTAACCGAAGTTTGCTATGGATCTTTCTCTTAGGTTTTGCAACAAGTCATATTTAGATGTAGTTGACGAATTCAATAAGCTACAGCAAAACCCTACGATGGAAAAGTACCAAGAAAAGTTTGAGGAGTTATGACCATATATGCCTTAATACAATCCTTACCTTTTAGAAAATTATTTTGTATCGAGTTTTGTTAGTGCCCTAAAAGAAAAACTGAGGTTTAAGGTCAAAGCTTATGAAACAACCACATTGTCTGCAACTTTTAAATAGGCCAAGCTATACGAACTATCTTTAGAATTAGAGAGCAAAAAACTCAAGCCAACTATTAGGCCTAATAGTAACCTAAACACTAGACCATCTAGCAAAGTTCCAACCATTTTTCAAAGTCAAAATTTCAAGCCTACCCAAGCTATGACTAAAACCTCTCTGTTGAACCAAAAAGATTCTAAACCCTTGTTTTCAATATGGTGAAAAGTTTTATGCCAGGTGTGGACACCTCATTTTGTCCAGGCCAATTTTGGCATTTTAGGACTTAGGTGAAAGATGATAAAATCAAAAAATTAAAATAAAAACTGGGGGACGACTGTTAGTGTCGTGTCGCAAAGCATTATTAGGCAACATGGCGCCAGGTGAAATTTTTTTTGGGAAGGTCTGAAATGCCTATGGGTCACCTTAGAGAAAAATGTAAGATGAGGCATTAAAGGTCATTTTTCATAGTGTCATCGGAGTCACTCAAATAAGTACCCAAACCAATTTCCCACTGTTTGTGTCTAAGTTGAGGAAAATCAAGAAGCCACAGGTACATGCAAGTTTTATTAGTGTACAAGCATTGAGACGAGACTTTATGGTGCCAAAAATTTAAATTTTCACATGTAGTATTTGTAGACATCTTATTTTATCTGGGCTAATTTGTAGCAATCTGGAGCATGGACGTGAGAGGGGGCGAGCGAAAAAGTATTTTGAGGACGTCAAGAAGGCCAAGGGATCATATCAAAGGTAAATGCAAAAATATGGCATCAAATGACGTAGTCTAAGGTATCCGGGGATAAAAGATATGAGAAAATTCATAATTTTACTTGAATGTATCGATACATGGTTCTCATGTCTTGATACAATGCTCCAACGCATCAAAAATTTGAAATGTCCCTATTTGTATCGATACAACATGTAGATGTATCGATAC
>JBBYHL010446712.1:0-16685 GCA_038381835.1 Adansonia madagascariensis
AAAGAAAATGGTGGAAATAAAAGCTTTTCTTGCAAAACGAAAGCATCAAAACCGTGCATCCCAATGAGAAGAATGTGTTTATTGTGCTCAATCACCATAAGAATAGAGATTATTACGAGAATCCAAATTTGACCAATTTAAGGGATAAAATTTAATTCTAAGGAAAATGGTGGAAAAAAAACTTTTCTTACAAAACCAAAGCAAGAAAACCATGTGTCCCAATGAAAACAACATGTTTATAGGGCCCATCACAAAAAGAATGGAGATTATCATAAGAATCCAAGTTTGTTCCCTTTGATGGATGAACATTGATTTTAAAGACAATGGTGAAAAGAAAAGCTTTTCTTGTAAAACCAAAGCATCAAAATCGTTTATCCCAATGAAAAGAACATGTTTTAGTGCCCAATCACAAAAAAAAATGAAGATTATCGTGAGAATCTAAGTTTGTCTCATTTCATCCACGAACTTTGATTTTAAGGAAAATAGAGGAAATAAAAGCTTTTCGGGTACGGAACCCTAAGGCTAAAGAACCCGAAACCCCTTAAATGCAAGCTTTGACAAGAACATGAACAAGAAGAAATTCCCAACCCTAATGACACCCCAATCAATTATATGAATGGAAACACATATGATAAGGTTGATTTGAAAACAAGAATAGAATTCGCCATAAGAAATTACCTTGATAAGAATTATATTCTTGATGCAATAGAAGAAGACAAGCAATCCTCCCCAAGATGAGTAGAAACTCAATATTTTTCTAATAACCAAATCTGCCACCCAATGTTCATTATGAGGTATTTATACCCTTTGAAAGCAAATAAAACCTTAGAGATATAAAAGGCCTTTAAACATGGTCCTCCCATCAAAATAACTAAAGCCCAAACCTAACATCTCTAAAATATAGTCCATTAAGCCTAAAGGTTTAAATTAAATGAGCTGCAAGCTAATAAAAGCCCATCTCACCAAAATAGCCCATAATGAATTAAAAAAAAGCCCACATGCAAAATACAAGTAGTGGGCTACCCAAAGCTATTCTTCTAACTTAAAATAATTAATTAAACAAGAATTAGAGTCTTCTTGCAAATTTAGCCCCATTTAGATATGATGCCATTGGTCCTCATTTCTCTTGAGATTCTATGCCATCTACAATTCTGCCCATGTAGGATTGAAGTGCTTCTTTGAACTTCTTGACTCTTGATCTTGTTACTGGTCCATTTGGCATTGCTAGCTCATCTTTGGTTCTATTCCTCTTGTAATGTATCATGGTTATGCTCACATCATCCCCTCCTTCTTCCAAAGGATTTATCTTCGAATCTAAATCAAAGTCAAAAGGAGATAAGTTAGAAATATTAAAAGTAGCACTAATATTATGCTCACCTGGCAAGTCGATGTTGTATGCATTATCTTGATGCATGTCAACACTTGGAATGGTCCATCGCCCTTTGCATCAAGTTTTGACTTTCTTTGTTGTGGAAACCTCTTTTTTCTCATATACACCCAATCCTAATCACCTGGTTCAAAGATAACTCGCTTCCTACCTTTATTTGCTTTTTGTGCATGCATGCGATTCTTTTTCTCAATTTGTTCTCGTGCTTTCTCATATATTGTTTTAACCAAGTCAGTCTTCTTCTTGCCATCTAAACTAGCAATCTCATTCAAAGGTAAAGACATCAAGTCTAACACAGTTAATGGATTAAAACATACACAAATTTAAATGGAGAATAACCTGTAGAAGAATGTGTAGAATGATTATATGCAAACTCAATGAATGGCAAACAATCGTCTTAAGTTTTCAAGTTCTTTCCAACAATTGCACGCAACATGGCTCCTAAAGTCCTATTAACTACCTCAGTTTGCCCATCAGTTTGTGGGTGACATGTAGTAGAGAATAAAGGTTTAGTGCCAACTTTCCCCACAAAACTCTCCAAAAGTGACTTAGGAACTTAACATCCCTATCTGAAATAATGGTTCTTGGCACACCATAAAGCCGAACCACTTCCCTAAAGAAAAGATCAGCAATGTTTGTTGCATCATCTGTTTTATGGCAAGCAATAAAATGAGCCATTTTACTAAATCTGTCCAGGACAACAAATATGCTATCCCTACCTTTCCTAGTCCTAAGTAAACCCAATACAAAATCCATAGATATATCAGTCCAAGATTCACGAGGCACAGGTAAAGGTGTATACAGACCATGAGGCATAGACCTAGACTTAGCTTGTTTACATGCAATACACTTGGCATAAACCCTTTCCATATCTCTTCTCATATTTAGCCAATAAAAATGTTCACTAAGCATATCTAAGGTCTTTTGCACACCAAAATGCCCTATTAACCCTCCACTATGTGATTCTCTAACAAGCAACTCCCTAATAGAACATGCAAGAATGCAAAGTTGTTTGCCCCTAAAAAGATATCCTTCATGTCTATAGAACTTATCAAATGTAGCATGTTCATAAGCTTGATATATATTAGCAAATCAGCATAATCAACATACAACTCTTTCAAATGCTCAAATCCAAGTAACTTAGAAGTAAGCATAGAAATCAAAATGTATCTTCTTGATAGTGCATCAGCCATAACATTTTCCTTACCTTGTTTTTTATCACATATTAAAATGTTTCAAGATACTCCACCCAACTTGCATACCTTTTGCTTAATTTCCTATCCCTTTAAGTACTTGAGAGATTGATGATCACTATGTATCACAAACTCTTTAGGTAGTAAGTAATGTTCCTACACTTCAAGAGCTCTCACTAAGGCATAAAGCTCCTTATCATAAGTGGAGTAGTTCAAAATTGATCCGCTCAACTTTCACTGAAATATGCTATAGGATGATTCTCCTGCATCAAAACAGCCCTTATACAAATCCCAGAAGCATCATATTCAATTTCAATAGTCTTGGAAAAATCAGGCAAACGATAAAATCGGCATAGTACATAACTTTTCCTTTAAGGTATTAAATGCATTTTCTTGTTCTTTCTCCCATCTAAAACTAACATTCTTCTTAATGATTTCATTCAATGAGGTAGCGATAGTAGAGAAATCTTTAACAAATCACCTATAAAAACTTGCTAAACCATGGAAACTCTTAACCTCACTAGCTGACTTATGTATTGGCCATTCTTGAATGGCTTTCACCTTTTCAGAGTCAACCTCAGCTCCCTTAGAATTTACCATAAAACCTAAGAAGATAACTTTATCCATGCAAAATGAACACTTCTTAAGGTTTGCATACAACTTCTCTTTCCTAAGCACATCGAAAACAGCTTTAACATGCATAATATGTTCATCTAAGTTCTTACTGTAAATCAATATGTCATCTAAGTAAGCAACCATAAATTTTCCAAGAAGCTCACGCAAAACATGAGTCATTAAGCGCATGAAAGTACTAGGTGCATTAGATAAGCCAAAAGGCATAACCAACCGCTCATACAATCCATATTTATTCTTAAATGTAGTTTTCCATTCGTCAGCTTCTTTCATCCTAATTTGATGATAGCCACTTTTTAAATCAATTTTGGTGAATATGCAAGCACCATGCAACTCATCTAGCACATCATCTAACCTAGGAATAGGATGGTGATACTTTATAGTGATCTTGTTGACTGCTCTACAATCCACACACATCCTTCAAGTTTCATCTTTCTTTGGCACTAAAAGAACTAGCATAGCACAAAGACTCATACTCTCCCTCATATATCCCTTCTTAAGCAATTCATCCACTTGCTTTTATAGTTCCTTTATCTCCTCTGGATTGCTTTAGTAAGCTAGATGATTAGGAATTTAAGCTCCTGGTACAAAGTCAATTTAGTGCTCAATCCCTTTCAAATGTGGTAACCCATGGGGTACCTACTCAAGAAAAACATCATCATAATCCTGTAACCAAGTCACAAACACACTAGGCAAATTTAGGTAAAGGTCAGTGTTAGTAAACAATGTTTCCTTAAACTGAATCAATATTAAAGCTCTCTTGCCTAAGTATGCACTTTTTAACTCTCTCTCTTTTGCATAAAAACATGGTTGTGTCTTAACCTTTTCACTTCTCTTAATTTCTTTTTGCTCACTTTTCACATTCTTTTTTTTCTTTTCACTCACTAACTTTTTCTCTCCTGCACATCCCACTTTTTTTTCTTACTTGTGCAGTCACTCACCATCGAGCCTTTAATTTTATTCTTTTCTCTCATGGCCTTTTTTTTCTCCTCTTTCTTTTTCACCTCACTACCTAAATCCCTACTTAATGATTGTTGAATTTTCAATTGTTCAAGGCTTGCTTCTTTGGGTTATAAAGGAGCAAGGGTAATTTTTTGCCCATTATACATAAAAGAATACCTATTCATGTACCTATCATGCATAACACGCCTATCGAATTGCCATGGCCTACCCAACAATATATGACTAACTTGCATAGGCACAACATCACACACAACTTCATCAGCATATATACCAATAGAGAACATAACAACTACTTGCTTAATAACTTTGACTTCACCACTATCATTCAACCATTGCAGTCTATATGGTTTAGGGTGTTTATCACATTTTAGCCCCAACTTCTCTACAAAGTAGTACTAGCTACATTAGTCAACTACCCCCATCTATGATCATGCTATAAACTTTCCCACCTACCAAGCATCTAGTGTGAAATAGGTTCTCTCTTTGTTTTAGGCTATCTTCCTTCACATTCAAGTTTAATGCACACCTAGCAACTAAAGATTCACCCTTAATAGCATATTCAACACTCTCATCAATATCAAAATAATCTTCTAAAGGTGGTATACTCAAATCACTACCATCAGACTCATTACCTCCATCAGACTCAGAAATAATATAATCACCCTCAATAAACATAGTCTTTTTATTAGGACAATCAAATGCATAATAACCACGCCCTTAACATTTAAAGCACTTAATATCCTAATGTTTAGAAGGTTTAAAAGATGGATCAGTAGTACCCTTTTGATTTGAAGTACTTTTTTCCTTGGAATTTGAATAGTGCTCCCTTTTTTATCTTTATTTTTGCTCCATTTTGGACTCCATTTACTGCTAGAATTTGAGAAAGACTTGGCTGCCCTCTTTTGTTTTTGTTGCTTCTCCACCTTCATGGCAATGTTCACTAGTTCCTCTATCTCTACATAATGTTGCAACTTAACCACATCAACAATTTCCCTATTCAAACCACCCATGAACTGAGCAATTGTCACCTCTTCCTCCTCTTCTATGTTAGCTTTAATCAATAGCATCTCCATACTCTTTGTGATAATCTTCTACTGATCTAGATCCTTGTGTGAGTCTATGTAATTGCTGGTGGAACTCTCTATAGTAATAAAATGGCGTAAACCTCTTCTTCATGACTCTTTTCATCTCTTCCCAAGTGGATATAGGTGGTTCCCTATGCCTCCTCCTATTCTTTGTCAATTCATCCCACTAAATTAGTGCATAATCAAAGAATTCCACTGCTGCCAATCTCACTTTCATATCTTCAGAATAGTTGTGATAAGCAAAAATCATATCCATCTTTCTTTCCTACTCTAGGTACACTTCAGCGTCATTCCTACCTTTGAAGGGTGGAATTTTCATCTTGATGGCATTAATGTTGCTATCTTTTCTCTCCACTCTTTATTCCCTCATTTCTCTACTCTTTACGGATTGCACTTCATCTTCATACTCATGATACCTTCTTCCCAATTCTTCTTCCCTATTCCTATGATTGTCAATTGATCTACTACGATTTTGGATTCTATTAGCTTCATTAATTCTTTCATCCATCCCATCCATCCTAGTATACAACTACTCGAAATCACTCATGAATGCTTTATACATCAATTTTAGGTTAGGCACAATTTCATCCTCCCCCTCATGCAATGCTTCCTTTCCATCTCTACTGTAGGCCATTCTTAAAAACAAAAAGCTATAAGAAAATGGTTAGCAATAAAATGAACCTCACAATTCACTCCCTTACGTGTTTCACTCAAAAGATGGCACTCCACTCGTGTTTTAGTCAAAATTGGTTTTTAACCTCTTTTAAGTTTTCACATTAAAGCTTTCTATCCTCAATTGCACTTTAGAATTTAGTTTCCAATTAAGGTAATTCACAAATAGCAAATTAAAACTAGGAATGCAATGAAAACACCTAACAAAAAAGATAGGCACGAAACTAGAAGCAAGAATACCAAAATGAAGAAAGACAAAATGAGCACACAAGAGGAAGATATGTATGCTGCTCAAAATACAGATTTTAAATTAACAAGAATCAAATTGTTAATTATTTAATTCCTCTTTTTTTTTTTACTCCAGCAACTGATCTATATATTTTTTTGAATTTTATATGATAGCTAAGGTAGCAAATAACTCAAAGAACAAATATGAGAAAAAGAAAAAACAAGAAAAAACTCAAGAATAAGATAAACCCAGCAAATAACTTAAAGAATGAATATAAGAAAAAGAAAAGACAAGAAGAAACTGAAGACCAAGATGAACCCAGCAAATAGGTTCATCAAATAACTAAAAGAACAAATATGAGAAAAAGGAAAGACAAAAAGAAACTAAAGAACAAGATGAACCTAGCAAATAACTTAAAGAACAAATATGAGAAAAAGAAAACACAAGAAAAAAACTCAAGAACAAGATAAACCCAATAAGATAAATAAGAATTTATCCCAATCCAAGCTCTAATACCAAATGATGCAGAACCCCAAGGCTAAAGAACCCAAAACCCCTTAAACACACACTTTGACAAGAACATGAACAAGAAGAAATTCCCAACCCTAATGAACCCCCAATCAATTGTATGAATGGAAACGCATATGATAAGGTTAATTTGAAAACAAGAATATAATTCACCGCAAGAAATTACATTGATAAGAATTATATTCTTGATGCAATAGAAAAAGACAAGCAATCCTCCCCAAGATAAGTAGAAACTCAATATTTTTCCAATAACCAAATCTACCACCCAATGTTCATTATGAGGCATTTATACCCCTTGAAAGCAAAAAAACACTAGAGATATAAAAGGCCTTTAAACATAGGCCTCCCATCAAAATAACTAAAGCCTAAACCTAACATCTCTAAAATACAGCCCATTAAGCCAAAGGTTTAAGTTAAATGAGTTGCAAGCTAATAAAAGCCTATCTGACCAAAACAACCCGTAATGAATAAAAAAGAAGCCCACATGCAAAATACAAGTAGTGGGCTGCCCAAAGCTATTCTTCTAACTCAAAATAATTAATTAAACAAGAATTAGCGTTTTCTTACAAATTCAGCCCTATTTGATTAGATTTGATGCCATTGGTCCTCATTGTCTCTTAAGATTCCACGCCATCTACAATTCTGCCCATGTAAGATTGAAGTGCTTCTTTGAACTTCTTGACTCTTGATCTTGTTATCGGTCTATTCGACATTGCTAGCTCATCTTTGGTTCCATTCCTTTTGTAATGTACCATGGTTGCGCTCACATCATTTTCTTGCAAAATCAAAGCATCAAAACCGTGCATCCTAAAGAGAAAAATGTGTTCATTATGCTTAATCAAAAAAAAGAATGGAGGTTATTATGAGAATCCAAGTTTGTCCAATTTGAGGGACAAACTTTAATTTTAAGGAAAATGGTGGGAAGAAAAGCTCTTCTTACAAAACCAAAGCATCAAAACCATGTATCCTAATGAAAAGAACGTGTTCATAGTGCCCAATCACAAAATGAATAGAGATTATCAAGAGAATCCATGTTTGTCCTATTTGGTCGATGAACTTTGATGCTAACAAAAATGGCGAAAAGAAAAGCTTTTCTTACAAAACTAAAGCATCAAAATCATGTATCCCAATAAATAGAACGTGTTTATAATGCCCAATCACCAAAGAAATAGAGATTATCATAAGAATCCAAGTTTGTTCTATTTGGTTGATGAACTTTGATTCTAAGAAAAATAGTGGAAATAAAAGCTTTTCTTGCAAAACCAAAGCATTAAAACCGTGTATCCAATCGAGGATAAGGTGTTTATAGCACCTAATCATAAGAAGAATAGAGATTATCATGCAAATCCAAGTTTGTCCCATTTTATGGATGAACATTGATTCTAAGGAAAATAGTGGAAAACAAAGCATCAAAACCGTGCATCCCAATGAGAATAATGTGTTTACTATGCTCAATCAAGAAAAGAGTGGAGATTATTATGTGAATCCAGGTTTGTCCCATTTGAAGGATAAACTTTGATCTTAAAAAAATGGTGGAAAGAAAAGCTTTTCTTGCAAAACTAAAGCATCAAAACCGTGTATGCCAATGAGAAGAATGTGTTTATTGTGCCCAATCACCAAAAGAATGGAGATTGTTACATGAATCCAAGTTTGCCCTATTTGAGGAATGAACTTTGATTCTAAGGAAAATGGTGGGAAAAAAAGCTTTTCCTGTAAAACCAAAGCATCAAAACTGTGTATCCCAATGAAAAGAACATGTTTGTAGTGCCCACTCTCACAAAAATAATGAAGATTATCACAAAAATCCAAGTTTGTCCCATTTGATTGACAAAATTTGATTTTATGGAAAATGTGGAAACAAAAGTTTTTCTCGTAAAACCAAAGCATCAAAACCGTGTATCCCAATGAAAAAAACATGTTTTAGTGCCCAATCACCAAAAGAATAGAGATTATTATATAAATCTAAGTTTGCCCATATAAGGAATGAACTTTGATTCTAAGGAAAATGGTAGAAAGAAAAGTTTTTCTTGCAAAACCAAAGATCAAAGCTATTTATCCCAAAGAAAAGAACATGTTTTCATGCCCAATCAAAACAAGAATGGAGATTATAACGAGAATCCAAGTTTGTCCTATTTTATGGATGAACTTTGATCTTAAGAAAAATGGTGGAAATAAAAGCTTTTCTTGCGAGACAAATCATCAAAACTGTGCATCCTAATGAGAAGAATGTGTTTACTATGCTAAATCAACAAAAGAATAGAGATTATTATGAGAATCAAAGTTTGTCCAATTTAAAGGATGAATTTTAATCCTAAGAAAAATGGTGGAAAGAAAAGCTTTTCTTAAAAAACTAAAGCATCTAAACCGTGTATCCCAATGAAAAGAACATGTTTATAGTGCCCAATCATAAAAGAATGGAGATTATCCAGAGAATTGAAGTTTGTCCCATTTGATGGATGAACTTTGATTCTAAGGAAAATAGCGGAAACAAAATCTTTTTTTGCAATACCAAAGCATCAAAATTATGTATCCAATCAAGGAGAATGCGTTTATAGTGCCTAATCACCAAAAGAATGGAGATTATTATGTTAATCCAAGCTTGTCCTATTTGAGGAATGAACTTTGATTCTAAAGAAAATGGTGGAAAGAAAAGCTTTTGTCGCAAAACCAAAGCATGAAAACCATGTATCCCAATAGAAAGAACATGTTTAGTGCCTAATCAAGAATAGAATAAAGATTATCTCGAGAATCCAAGTTTATCCCATTTGATGGATGAACTTTGATTGTAAGGAAATTGGTGAAAATAAAAGCATTTCTTGCAAAACCAAAGCATCAAAATTGCATATCCTAATGAGAAAAATGTGTTTATTGTACCCAATCACCTAAAGAATAGAGATTATTATGTGAATTCAAATTTTTCCCAATTAAGGAATGAAGTTTGATTCTAAGGAAAATGGTAGGAAAAAAAGCTTTTCTTGCAAAACCAAAGCATCAAAACCGTGTACCCCAATGAAAAGAACATGTTTGTAGTGCCCAATCTCGAAAATAATGGAGATTACCACAAGAATCCAAGTTGTCCCATTTGATGGATGAACTTTGATTTTATGAAAAATGCTAGAAAAAAAGCTTTTCTTACAAAACCAAAGCATCAAAGCCGTGTATCCTAATGCAAAGAACATGTTTTAGTGCCCAATCACCAAAAGAAGAGAGATTATTATATGCATCCAAGCTTGTCCCATTTGACCCATGAACTTTGGTTCTAAGGAAATGATGGAAGTAAAAGCTTTTCCTGTAAAACCAAACCATCAAAATCTTGTATCCAATTAAGGAGAATGTGTTATAGCACCAAATCACAAAAAGAACGATGATTATCATGTGAATCCAAGTTTGTACCATTTGATGGATAAACTTTGATTCTAAGGAAAAAGGTAGAAATAAAAGCTTTTCTTGCAAAACTAAAGCATCGAAACCATGCATCCCAATGAAATGAATGTGTTTATTATGCTCAATCAAAAAAGGAATGGAGATTATTATGAGAATTCAGGTCCATCCAATTTGAGGGATAAACTTTAGTTCTTAGGAAAATGGTGAAAGGAAAAGCTTTTCTTACAAAATCGAAGCATCAAAACTGTGTATCCCAATGAAAATAACATGTTTTAGTGCCCAATCACAAAAAGAATGGAGATTATCACGAGAATCCAAGTTTGTCCCATTTGATGGATAAGCTTTGATTCTAAAGAAAATGGTGGAAATAAAAGCTTTTCTTGCAAAACAAAAGCATCAAAACCATGCATCCCAATGAGAAGAATGTGCTTATTGTGCTCAATCAGCATAAAAATGGAGATTATTACGAGAATCCAAATTTAGCCAATTTAGGGGACAAAATTTAATTCTAAGGAAAATGGTGGAAAAAAACTTTTCTTACAAAACCAAAGAAGGAAAACCATGTATCCTAATGAAAAGAACACGTTTATAGTGCCCAATCACAAAGAGACTGGAGATTATTATAAGAATCCAAGTTTGTCCTATTTGATGTATGAACATTGATTTTAAAGACAATGGTGGAAAGAAAAGCTTTTCTTGCAAAACCAAAGCATCAAAACTGTGTACCCCAATGAAAAGAACATGTTTTAGTGTCCAATCACAAAAAAAATGGAGATATCACGAGGATCTAAGTTTGTCATATTTGATCGACGAACTTTGATTTTAAGGAAAATAGGGGAAATAAAAGCTTTTCTTGCAAAATCGAAGCATCAAAACCTTGCATCCCAATAAGAAAAATATGTAAATTATGCTCAATCAAAAAAAAGAATGGAGATTATTATGAAATCCAAGTTTATCCAATTTGAGGGATGAACTTTAATTCTAAGGAAAATGGTGGGAAGAAAAGCTTTTCTTACAAAACCAAAGCATTAAAACCATGTATCACAATGAAAAAACGTGTTTATAGTGCCCAATCAAAGAAAAGAATGGAGATTATCAAAAGAATCCACGTTTGTCCTATTTAGTCGATGAACTTCGATGCTAAGGAAAATGGTGGAAAGAAAAGCTTTTCTTACAAAACCAAAGCATCAAAACCGTGTATCCCAATGGAAAGAACATGTTTATAGTGCTCAATCACAAAAGGATGGAGATTATCACAATAATCCAAGTTTGTTCTATTTGGTCGATGAACTTTGATTCTAAGAAAAATGGTGGAAATAAAAGCTTTTCCTGCAAAACTAAAGCATCAAAACCATGTACCAAATCGAGAAGAATGTTTTTATAACACTCGATCACAAAAAGAATGGAGATTCTTACGTTAATCCAAGTTTGTCCCATTTTATGGACGAACATTGATTCTAAGGAAAATAGTGGAAACAAAAGCTTTTCTTGCGAAGCCAAAGCATCAAAACCGTGCATCCCAATAAGAAGAATGTGTTTACTGTGCTCAATCAACCAGAGAGTAGAGATTATTATGTGAATCCATGTTTGTCCTATTTGAAGGATGAACTTTGATCTTAAAAAAAATAGTGGAAAGGAAAGCTTTTCTTGCAAAACCAAAGCATCAAAACCATGTATGCCAATGAGAAGAATGTGTTTATTGTGCCCAATCGCCAGAAGAATGGAGATTGTTACATGAATCCAACTTTGCCCTATTTGAGGAATAAACTTTGATTTTAAGGACAATAGTGGGAAGAAAAGCTTTTCCTTCAAAACCAAAGCATTAAAATCGTGTATCCTAATGAAAAGAACATGTTTGTAGTGCCCAATCACAAAAAGAATAAATGTTATCATAAGAATAGAAGTTTATCCTATTTGATGGATGAACTTTGATTTCATGGAAAATGTTGGAAACAAAAGTTTTTCTTATAAAACCAAAGCATCAAAACCATGTATCCCAATGAAAAAAACATGTTTTAGTGCCTAATCATCAAAAGAATAGAGATTATTATATGAATCCAAGTTGTCCTATTTGAGGAATGAACTTTGATTCTAAGGAAAATGGTAGAAAGAAAAGTTTTTCTTACAAAACCAAAGCATCAAAGCTATTTATCCCAAAGAAAAGAACATGTTTTAGTGCCCAATCAAAAAAAGAATGGAGATTATGACAAGAATCCAAGTTTGTACCATTTTATGGATAAACTTTGATTTTATGAAAAATGGCAGAAATAAAAGTTTTTCTTGTGAAACAAAATCATCAAAACCGTGCACCCCAATGAGAAGAATGTGTTTATTATGCTAAATCAATGAAAGAATGGAGATTATTATGGGAATCAAAGTTTGTCCAATTTGAAGGATGAATTTTAATTCTAAGGAAAATGGTGGAAAGAAAAGCTTTTCTTAAAAAACCAAAGCATCTAAATCGTGTATCCTAATGAAAAGAACATGTTTACAGTGCCTAATCACAAAAAGAATGGAGATTATCATGAGAATCGAAGTTTGTCTCATTTGATGGATGAACTTTAATTCTAAGCAAAATGGTGGAAACAAAATCTTTTCTTGCAATACCAAAGCATCAAAATTGTTTATCCAATCAAGGAGAATGTGTTTATAGTGCCCAATCACCAGAAGAATAGAGATTACTATGTGAATCCCGATTTGTCCTATTTGAGGAATGAACTTTGATTCTAAGGAAAATGGTGGAAACAAAAGCTTTTATCGCAAAACGAAAGCATCAAAATTATGTATCCCAACAAAAAGAACATGTTTAGTGCCTAATCATAAATAGAATTGAGATTATCTCGAGACTCCAAGTTTGTCCTATTTTGATGGATGAACTTTGATTGTAATGAAATTGGTGAAAATAAAAGCATTTCTTGCAAAACCAAAGCATTGAAACTGTGTATCCCAATGAGAAAAATGTGTTTATTGTACCCAATCACCAAAAGAATGGAGATTATTATGTGAATCCAAGTTTTTTCCAATTGAGGAATAAACTTTGATTCTAAGAAAATGGTGGGAAAAAAAGCTTTTCTTGCAAAACAAAAAGCATCAAAACCGTGTATCCCAATGAAAAGAATATGTTTGTAGTGCCTAATCCCAAAAATAATAGAGATTATCACAAGAATCCAAGGTTGTCCTATTTGATGGATGAACTTTGATTTTATGAAAAATGCTGCAAAGAAAAGCTTTTCTTGCAAAACCAAAGCATCAAAGCCATGTATCCTAATGAAGAAACATGTTTTAGTGCCCAATCACCAAAAGAATAGAGAGTATTATGTGAATCCAAGTTTGTCCCATTTAAGAAATGAGCTTTGATTCTAAGGAAAATGGTGGAAACAAATGCTTTTCTTACAAAACCAAAGCATCGAAACCGTTTATCCGAAGAAAAAAACATGTTTTAGTGCCCAATCACAAAAAGAATGGAGAATATGACTAGAATCAAAGTTTGCCCATTTTATGGATGAACTTTGATTTTAAGGAAAATATGGAAATAAAAACTTTTCTCGCAAAGCCAAAGCATCACAACCGTGCATCCCAATGGGAAGAATGTGTTTATTATGCTCAATCAATAAAAGAATGGAGATTATTATAAGAATCTGAGTTTGTCTAATTTGAGGGATGAACTTTAATTCTAAGGAAAATGGTGGAAAGAAAAGCTTTTCTTACAAAACCAAAGCATCAAAACTATGTATCCCAATGAAAAGAACATGCTTATAGTGCCCAATAACAAAAAGAATGGAGATTGTCACGAGAATCCAATTGTGTCCCATTTAATAGATGAACATTGATTCTATGGAAAATGGTTGAAACAAAATCTTTTCTTGCAATACCAAAGTATCAAAATCGTGTATCCAATCAAGGAGGATGTGTCTATAGTGTCCAATCACCAAAAGAATTTAGATTATTACCTGAATCCAGGTTTGTCCCATTTGGGGAATAAACTTTGATTCTAAGGAAAATTATGGAAAGAAAAGCTTTTCTTGCAAAACCAATCCACCAAAACCATTTATCCCAGCAAATAAAACATGTTTTAGTACGCGATCACGAATAGAATAGAGATTATCTCGAGAATCTAAGTTTGTCCCATTCGATGGATAAACTTTGATTCTAAGGAAATAGTGGAAATAAAAGCTTTTCTTGCACAACTAAAGCATCAAAATCATGTATCCCAATGAGAAGAATGTGTTTATTATACCCAATCACCAAAAGAACAGAGACTATTACGTGAATCCAAAATTTTCCCATTTAAGGAATAAACTTTGATTTTAAGGAAAATGGCAGGAAAAAAAGCTTTTCTTCTAAAACCAAAGCATTAAAATCGTGTATCCCAAAGAAAAGAACATGTTTGTAGTGCCCAATCACAAAAAGAATGAAGATTATCATGAGAATCCAAGTTTGTCCCATTTGATGGATGAACTTTGATTCTAAGGAAAATAGTGGGGAAAAAAGCTTTTCTTGCAAAGCTAAAGCATCAAAACCACATATCCTAATGAGAAGAACATGTTTTAGTGCCCAATCACAAAAAAATGGAGATTATCACGAGAATCCAAGTTTGTTCCATTTGACAGACAAACTTTGGTTCTAAGAAAAATGGTGGAAATAAAAGCTTTTCTTGCAAAATGAAAGCATCAAAACCATGCAACCAAATGAGAAGAATGTGTTTATTGTGCTCAATCACCATAAGAATAGAGATTGTTATAAGAATCCAAGTTTGGCTAATTTAAGGGATGACCTTTAATTCTAAGGAAAGCGATGGAAAGAAAAGCTTTTCTTGCAAAACCAAAGTATCAAAACCATGTATCCTAGTAAAAAGAACATGTTTTAGTGTCCCATTTGTAGAATGAACTATGATTCTAAGGAAAATGCTGGAAAAAAAACTTTTCTTGCAAAACCTAAGCATCAAAACTGTTTATCCCAATGCAAAGAACATGTTTTAGTGCCTAATGCAAAAAGGAGTGGAGATTATAATAAGAATCCAAGGTTGTCCCATTTTATGGATGAACTTTGGTTTTAAGGAAAATGGCGGGAATAAAAGCTTTTCTTGCAAAAGCAAAGCATCAAAATTATGCATCCTATAGAGAAAAATGTGTTTATTATGCTCAATCAACAAAAGAATGGAGATTATTATAAGAATCCAAGTTTGTCCAATTTGAGGGACTAACTTTAATTCTAGAGAAAATGGTAGAAAGAAAAGCTTTGCTTACAAACCAAAGCATCAAAACCGTCTATTCCAATGAAAAAAACATGTGTGTAGTGCCCAATCACAAAAAGAGTGAAGGTTATCATGTGAATCCAAGTTTGTCCTATTTGGTGGACAAACTTTGATTTTAAGAAAAATAATGGAAATAAAAGCTTTCCTTGCAAAACCAAAGCATCAAAACTGTGTATCCCAATGAAAAGAACATGTTTTAGTGCCCAAGCACCAAAAGAATAGAAATTATTACATGAATCTGAGCTTGTCTCATTTGCGGAATAAACTTTGATTCTAAGGAAATTGGAGGAAAAAAAAGCTTTTCTTGTAGAACTAAAGCATCAAAGCTGTGTATCCTAATGAAAAGAACATGTTTTAGTGCCCAATCATGAATAGAATGGAGATTATCTCGAAAATCCAAGTTTGTCCCATTTGATGGACAAACATTGATTCAAAGAAAAATGGTGGAAATTAAAGCTTTTCTTGCAAAACCAAAGCATCAAAACTGTGCATCCTAATGAGAAGAATGTGTTTGTTGTGCTCAATCACCATAAGAGTGGAGATTATTACGAGATTCCAAGTTTGGCCAATTTAAGGGAATACTTTAATTTCTAAGGAAAAAAGAGGAAAGGAAAGCATTTTTTACAAAACCAAGGCATTAAAACCATGTATCCCAGTGAAAAGAACATGTTTATAGTGCCCAATCATAAAATGAATAGAGATTATCATAAGAATCCAAGTTTGTCCCATGTGATGCATGAACTTTGGTTCTAAGGAAAATGATGGAAGTAAAAGCTTTTCTTGCAAAACCAAAGCATCAAAATCTTGTATCCAATTAAGGAGAATGTGTTTATAGTGCCAAATCATAGAAAAAACGGTGATTATCATGTGAATCTAGGTTTGTATCATTTGATGGATGAACTTTGATTCTAAGGAAAATGGTGGAAATAATAGCTTTTCTTGCAAAACCAAAGCTTCGAAACCATGCATCCCAATGAAAAGAATATGTTTATTATGCTTAATCAAAAAAGGAATAGAGATTATTATGAGAATTCAGGTCCATCAAATTTTAGGGATGAACTTTAATTCTTAGGAAAATGGTGGAAAAAAAAGCTTTTCTTATAAAATCGAAGCATCACAACGGTGTATCCCAATGAAAAGAACATGTTTTAGTGCCCAATCACCAAAAAAATGGAGATTATCATAAGAATCCAAGTTTATCCCATTTCATGGACAAGCTTTGATTCTAAAGAAAATGGTGGAAAAATAAGCTTCTCTTGCGAAACGAAAGCGTCAAAATTGTGCATCCCAATGAGACGAATGTGCTTATTGTACTCAATCACCATAAGAATAGAGATTATTACAAGAATCCAAATTT
>JBBYHL010446723.1:0-16685 GCA_038381835.1 Adansonia madagascariensis
TATGAAATATTTCATGAAAAAATACTGATCTTGAAAATATTTAAACACAAGCTAATTAAGCTTAAGTTTTAGTTATATCAAAACTAAAATTAATGCAAAGCTAATATAGCTAACACTTTTCTATATATAAAGTGAAAAAGCAAAAAAATAAAAAAAATGAGTTGAAAACAAAAAGCAGAAAAAAAAAAACCCCAACCAAATGATAAAGAGGAAGGTTCCCCTTTTAACGACATAAGCAATGTTGTTTTTTCTTTTAATTACAAAAGTGTGCTATCTGGTATTTGACTTCATAGATTAAGAACAGAATAATAGTTTTATCGATTGCAAAAATGAAAAAGGTGGCTAGTAAATATATGAACGAGGAACGTTTGTCATTAATAAAATAGTAAAATCAAGACATAAATGTTTAACTAAAGTTCTTAATCAAGACAGAAAAAAGTACCTATATGGCACAGAAATTTGAAGAGAGAAATTACTCTCAATTGAAAAGTAGAGAATTTGTTATTTCTTACTGTTGAACATAATGGAATGACCTCTATTGATACTAGTTTCATAGGGATACATTTCAGACAAGAAATTAAACCTAGATGTGAGTTACAAAAAATTATTTGGGGGTTACAAAGATTTATTTAAAGGGGTTATGAAAATTTATAACTCCTAGAGGATATTATCAGTTACAAGGTAATTGATCCTTATCATTCTTCCTGGGTTTGACTGGACTCGCCCTTGAGTTAAACTCAGCATCGTCCTCAAAGTATGGGAAAAGGTCGACAACATTGAAAGTAGCAGAGACTCCATAAGCGCTTGGTAGTTTAACTTTATATACATTGTTGTTGATTTTTTGCACAACTTTGAATGGACTATCGGCTTAGGGTGATAACTTGGAATTTAGTTGGTTTGAAAATCGTTCCTTTTACAAGTGTATCCATACCAAGTCTCCTACTTTGAAAGTCTGTTGTCTCTTATGCTTGTCACGCTAAGCCTTGTATCTTAGGTTTTGCTTTTGGATTCACTCTCGGACTTGTTCATGCAACTTCTTTATTTCCTTTGCCCTTTGGTCTATGTCGACGCTGTATTATCGCTGGTCGGATAAAGGGGTCAAGTCTAATGGACTAAGTGGATGCATGCCATAAACCACCTCAAATGGATACTTGCCAATAGCTTGATTAATTGAGTTATTATAGGCAAATTCAACCTGTGCGAGTATAAGATCCCACAGTTTCAAATTTTTCCCAATAAAGGTCCAGAGTAGGTTTCCCAAAATCCTGTTATCTGTTTCAGTTTGTTCATCTGTCTGAGGATGGCTAGCATTACTGAATTAAAGCTTAGTTCCTATTTTCTTCCATAGGGTCCTCTAAAAGTGGCTTAAGAACTTGACATCCCGATCAGAAATGATAGTTTTTAGAATGCCATGGAGACGAACAATCTCCTTGAATTATGAGTTTGGAACTTGAACAACATCATTTGTCTTTTGGCATGGGATAAAATGTGCCATTTTTAAAATCTATCCATAACTACTATTATGGAGTCTTTCTATCTATGAGTTCGAGGTAGTCCAAGAACAAAATCCATACTTACATCTTCCCAAGGTGCATCTGGAATAGGAAGAGGCATGTATAATCTCGTATTTTAGCTTTTGGACTTAGCCAAGTGACAGGTTCTGCATCTCTAGATATGCTTATTGACATCTCTTTCAAGCTTGGGCCAGTAAAAATTTTTTTTGACTAAGGCCACAGTTTTATCTCGTCTAAAGTGATCTGCTAATCCTCCATTGTCGGCCTCCCAGATAATTACTTCCTGTAATAAGCATTGCATAATGCAAAGAGTTTTTCCTCAAAATAAGAAACCCTTATGCCTGTGGAACTACTGGAAAGGTTGTGCCTCTGTGTAATTCCATGCTTCACAAAAATTAGGATCATCTTGGTATAGCTTTTTGATAACTTCAAACCCAACAACTTTTGCTTGAAGAGTAGTTAACAAAGTATGACGTTGGCTAAGTGCATCAGCTACAAAATTCAAGGTTCTTGCCTTGCGCTTGAGTAGAAAAGGATAAGACTGTAAAATTTCACTCCAAGCAGTATGTTTACGATTGATCTTCTGTTGAGAATTCAGATGCTTAAGGGTTTCATGGTCCGAGTAGAGAATAAACTCCTTATTCAGTAAATAGTGACTCCAATGCTGTAAAGCTCAGATAATGGCATAGAACTCCTTGTCACAAGTAGAGTATTTGAGTTTGGCCTTGTTTAACTTCTCACTGAAGAAGGGGATTGGATATCCTTCCTAGGTCATAATAGCACCAATCCCAGTATTGGAAGCATCACAGCTAACTTCGAACACTTGGTCAAAATTTGGAAGAGCTAGCACAGGGGCTTCTATCAAATGCTTCTTCAGTTTCTCAAAGCTTTTTTGAGCTTGCTTTGTCTATTAGAACTTATCTTTTTTGTTGTAATCTATAAGTGGTGCAGCAATGGAGCTAAAATTCCTGATAAATTACCTGTAGAAGGAAGCTAAACCATGGAAGCTTCAAACATCTTGGATAGATTTTAGAATGGGCCAACTATTGATGGCTTCAATCTTGCTTGGGTCAACTCGAACACCTTCAGCGGTGATGATATATCCTAGAAAAATCACTTTATTATTCAAGAAAAAACATTTTTTCAAGTTGGCATCGAGTTTATGCTTTTGAAGAGTTTGAAATACTTACCGTAGATGCTCTAAGTGATCGTTGGGGTTCTTACTGTAGATGAGAATGTCGTCAAAGTAAATGACTACAAATTTCCTAATGAAAAGTTGAAGTGTCTGATTCATCAGGCATAAATGTGCTAGAGCCATTTGTTAACCTGAAAGGCATCATCGTCTATTTGTACAGGCCATCTCTTGTTTTGAAGGTGGTCTTTCATTCATCTTCAGGCTGAATTTTGAGCTGATGGTACCTGCCTTATAGGTCAATCTTAGAAAAAATAGTTGCACCATGTAGCTGATCCAACATATCATCAAGCTGAGGTATTGGGAATCGATACTTGATGGTGATCTTGTTGACTGCTTGATAATCGACACACATTCTCCAACTTCCATCTTTCTTAGGTACCAAAATTGCAGGCACAGCACAGGGACTAACACTTTCTTGGATCATACCTTTTTTTAGCAAGTCTTCAACTTGTCATTGAACTTCAGCATATTTTTAGAGACTTATCCTATAAGCAGGTTTATTAGGAATTATTACTTTTGGAATAAGGTCAATTGTGTGTTGGTTATCACATATAGGCAACAGTCCAGGTGGAATTTCGTTAGGTATAACATCTAGAAATTTAGCTAGCAATTGTTTGATTTTTGGTGGAATAGTGGTTCCTTCATTTGCCTCAAACAACAGGACCAATCCCATGGTTTGGGCTTCCACTTTCGTCACCTTGAATTGTTTCTTGGCAATTAAGGACATTAATGGCTTAGACTCATTCTTGCCTTAGTTATATTTACTAGGTAGCAATAATGCTAGCTTGATCTTTATTCCATCCTTCACAAAGGAATAGATGTTTGCATAATATACCTTATTTCCCTTGTTGAACCATTATAATTTGTATGGATGTGGGTGAACTTGAGTGGATAGGTTTAGCTTCTCCACCATGTAGTTGGATACTACGTTCTAACAGCCTCCATTATTAATGATTACATCATATATGTTTCATCATGGTTAGCGATTGTTACTTCTTCGTTAAATGCTGGCTCTTCATCAGATACGGGCTCTTTGTCAAACTTGTCTTCTTCTTCAGATGCTGCATAAGCTTCCCCTTCAATAATGGTGATAACCTTGCAGTTGGGACATTCCGAAGTAATATGGCTAAACCCTTGGCATTTGAAGCACTTAGGTGCATTGGAGCTGGATTATTTGGCAGCTTTAGTGGAGGCTTGCTTGAAGAGCTGAGTTGCTGAACTGGATTCCTACAGACATCAAAAAGATTCTTGGTAGAGGAAAAAGGTTGGTATATAGGTCTTCTAGTTAATTACTTCTCAACATGGATGGCTAGATAAATGACGTCATCTAAAGTCCAGTATTGTTGAAGCTGGACCTGATGAACCCTCTAAGGTAGCGGGCTATTGTTTGCTCCTTATTTTCTTGGATAACATATTTTATCATGAGCTTTTCAAATTCCTAGTATATTCCTATACAGACAGAGTCTTTTGGCGAAGATTATGTAGTTGAATAAAACAATCTTAATAATAATGTTAGGGTAGGAATTTACGTGTGAGCTTGTATTGAATTTTTTCCTACATTCGAATCTTGCTTTTTTCTTCTCGCTCTCGCTTCTTCTTGAGATTCTCCTACCATATAGAGGCATGCTTCTTGAGTTTAATTGTGACTATCTTGACTTTTCCTCTGGCACCTCTCTATATTCGAACACTCGTTTAATAGTTTGAAGCTGATCTATGAACTCATCTGGTTGGAGCTTTTCTTTAAAATCTGAAATTTCCACTTTGATAATGCTGTTGTGGACTATCGATCTTCGGGGTCAGCAATTACCGATTGATGAAGTGTTGCTACTATTTGAATCATCTTCTATTTGCCTTTCTTATGCATCTAACTGTGCTAGTTGGACGTTCACCATCTTTTATAGTAATTGAACTTGTCGTCTCAATTCTTCTATCTCAACTTCGTGCACAGATCTTCATCTTGGAGGCATATTGTAGGCTTATGAAAGTTATGGGTATGGCTTATGGGTGAAATCAAAAATTAAGTTTAAAAGTTAGGGTCAAAATAAAAATTTAAGAAATTTAGGGCTTTAGTGTAATTTTAGTTAATTAAGGGGTTAATTTGTAATTTTGAAAAGTTCAGAGGCCGATAAGAAATTTGGAAAAGATAAAAGGTTGTACTATAATTTTGGATAGTTTAAGGTTTAGAGTGTAATTAAGGAAACATATGCTGACTGGGTGATGGCGTGGCAAATAGGAAACATGGCAGATTATGGTTAGATGACGTGGTGATGACTGGACAACAAGGATGACTTAGATAATGATATGGCAAAAATAACACATGGCAGATGATGGCTGGATGATGTGGCGATGGCTGGACAACAAGGCTGACTTAGATGATGATATGGCAGCAAAGACACGTGGAAGTTAATGGTTGGATGATGTGGTGATGACTTGACAATTACGCTGATTGCGTGATGATGTGGCTGTGGTGGCCCATGGCAGTTGATAAGGTGCTAACTAGACAGTAGGGCTGGCTATGATAATAGTGTGGTGGTAAAAACATGTGACTGATGGTGGGTGGCTGATGTGTCGCTGACTGGACACATCAGTGCTGATGTGGTAGATGGCGTGGTCGTCTTCAACTTCTGGTAGGCGTGTGCGATGCATAGAATGCATGGTTGGTGCGTGGACTTTCGATGGTGGCACGTGGGAGTGCATGCAATACCTTTCAGCTATAGAGCTTTCTAGTCCAAGGTTTTTTAACCTCCTGAGCACAGTGGGGACATCCTTGTGGTTGAAAAATGACTAGAACTATGAATTTCGAAGGTGATAATGACAACTCTTGTCGGACTACTTCGAAGTTTTCAACTTCAGGCTGTTTTTCAGACACTCCCCATCTCTGGAACTCAGCTTTAATACCATTATATTTTACACTTAGAGCTCTTGAAAATGCTTCGAAAAGGGATGAGAAGGATGAGTTCTTACATTTGGCTATTAATTGTACTTTCATCGTGTGCTGCTGAGTGTCTCCCACAACAAAAAGCTTTGGCATGTAGTTTGTCTTTGTTTGCCATGACTTTCCAAGCAAGCTCTTTGGGAAGGATATGAAACAACCAACTTGTTTTCGCAGTTGTATTAGGTTTTCAAATCGGTAAAACCAAATTAGTAATCTAGTAACTGACCAATGATTTCAACAAATTTTGTAACACTACCACCTCTTTCTATTAATGATACAGGAAATCCAATCTAATCCAATATTCTTCCTCGTATGTTATTGATCAGTGTTTCTGCTTTTCATTTTAATTAATTAGAGCTTAAATCGCACAATAAAAGATCACTAAGATTGATACTATAAAATTTTAGAGAATTTTTAAATACTAACATTTTAAAATTCATCAATTCAAAATACTATCATTTGTAATTGTATTATTTGGATAAATATTTTTTAGAAAGGAATTTTGAATATTGGAATTTGGTGAAATAAAAATAATTATAAATAATAACATTAAAAATAAAATAAGAAAAATATGCAAAATAGATATCTTTAGATCTGGACAAATGTATAGATATTTCTAACAACATAAAAATTTAAAAAAAATAAAATTTTAAATGAGTTTTTTGAAGTTAAAATTAAAAAAATAGTAATTGTGTTAAAAAGGAAGCATAATAAATCCTATTATCTTAGTGAACAGTCAAAGAATTTTATAAATTCTACATTGATGGAATTTGAAAAGGGAATTTAAGGCATCTAAAATTTTTATTTTAAATTCCAAGAACTTTAAAAATTCTAATTTTTATTTTGCTAAACCATTTCAAGAATTTTAAAAATTATAATAAAAATTTTTCATTTTAAATAAATTCCCTTCTCGAAATCCCTTATCCAAGCACACATTAAATTTTTATTTGAATTTTATTATATTCCTTTAAATATTTTTCAGAATCTTACTTTCAAGTACATGATTTTTGGATCTTTTATGAACATTATGATTTCATAGTTTCTTTTTCAAGCGTTTGACATATTTAAGTTTTAATTAGTTAGTTTATTGCCTTGCATGTTTGTGAGATTATATCTCGCAAGCATGCGACGTTTATTATGTCTTAGTTTAAGGTGTCACAATAAGTGGTGACACCCTAATCCCATATTATGAAACTTTAAGGATCCCTTATGATAGATATAAAGACTTAAGTCTATACTTGTGAGATATTTTTTGTAAGACAAAACCATAAAACTTTCAAGTCAAAGTGAATAATATCTCATAGGTTAGGTGCGGGTCTTCACAAAGGGTATTAGAGTAATAACTAGCTGAAACATAGGAGCTGAGTGCTAAATTATGGAGCCACTTTTAGAATCCTAAAGAAGCTGAGTGCTAGTGATCCTAGTCTCATCTCTTTTGTGTTGGGATCAATAAGGATGTTAAGCTTTAATGTGGGAATTTCTAACATTCCAATCCCATATTAGAAATTCTAAGGATTTGCTATGATATATATGTAGAGATTTAAACTTAAACTTGTATGGCAGAGATTTAAACTTATACTTGTATGGCACCTTTTATCGAAGAAAATCGTGAGACATTCGGGTCAAAGTGTATAATAGCTCACAAGTTGGATGCAGGTCTACACAAAAGTTTTATATCATGAACTGATACACGATAATGTATAATCTAATGCTAAAATCCTTGTCTGTCATAGTATTAGGTCTTACAGTAGGATGTTTTATCAGACATATGCTTGTAGTTATAAGTAAAGTAACTAAACACAACCACATTGGTTGATTTCAAAAACATTAATTGGTTTTTCTAACTGTTCTACATAGTGCAAAAAACAAAACATTTTTCAACCATTCTGTTTCTTTTAAAATGAAACACTTCCTATCTATTTATCACCTTGGCATACACTTACATACTCACTCCTAATGCATTTTGACAAAATGGATACTTCTTAGTAGATATCAATTCTCTTGGTGTCATAACATATACTTGCATAGTCTAGTTATTAAATTCTCAAGTCACTTTTACCAGCCACTTTACTGTATCCAACATCTCCATATGGGGTAGAATCTTGTTATGATGCATTTCCATGGCACTCTATGGTGCATTTGTGTTTTTAGCATATAAAAAACCACTTAATCTTGTGCTTAATCAAACCTCTTTTTGGAACTATTCTAGAGATAGTTTTATAAGAACATCAAAAGAGACTTATAAACGCATTAGAACTCTAGGTTAACAACTAATGCTCATTAGTTAAAAGAATACAAGAGAGTTGAATAAAGTGTTAAGGGAAATAGTAATAGTAGTTTTTCTTCATTGATTAATTAAACTTCTATTATTCTTTTTGTTTGTTATTTGCTTTTATTTAGTTTTAGTTTAGAAACTTTAATGGAATGTTTGAATAAGATTAACTTATTATAGATTTAGTAGTTAACAAAAATGCTACGATTCTTTATGGAAAGAATACTCATCATTATATTAATCATTAAAAATACACACTTGTGTAATAAAATCCGCAATAAAGAGGTTAAGTAAGGTGTGAGTTTTAATAGAGGGAAGGTTTGGTCGAACACTTTTTCACACATTGCACTTGTCTTGCATATGGTTGGCCACCCCTTTAGGTGTAGGCAAAGATAATTTTTTGTTCGAAGATTAAATCTTATTTTTGACGTAGAAATTTTCTACTTTAAGGGAAACATATTTGGCCATGACTCTTGCCTTAGTGGTTATGGTCAAACCTCATCCACAAGAGTGTTATTGTACATAGTTTAACTATTGTTAGTGTTAGCCCTGCAAGTTAATCATTGTAGCTTATAAGGTAATAGTATTTAGTGATTTCAAGTAAGCAAACATTACATTTTATTAATGTTAAAGAGCTATTTCTTTATCCATAAGATTTTATATGATAATTATTATGAATATCAAAGCCCATGAAACATATTGGCCTTGTAAAGGAATTATAAAAAATTACAATTGTGAAAACCTTATGCATCAAATTCGTGTTTCGAACAATGTTCCCAGTCATTGTATTGTCAAGAAAGGGCATTGACAATGCACAAAGATTGGTATATCTTAAACCTCCACGCATTTGATATATGCAGCTGATCTTATAATTTGAAGTACAAATAAAAATATTTAGTGCATGCTAAATAGAACATCTTCACTGAACATGAACTGCTATTAGAGTTCTATTAGGTATTTCACTCAAGTGTTTATAGAAATACTCTCATGTCAATAGTGTAACTGATCTTTAGATTTGTGACACCAGGTCATCTTGTATGTGGAGTCTTGTAATTAGAGATCATCAAGAATGGGTCCATAATAGATGGATGCTTATGATAGGGTGGTCTTGGGTATGACATGAAGCATACTAAAAGTGGATGAGTGGTCTAGAGAGGATTAATAACCTTATGTGATTTAACGGGACATATCTCATATATAGCTAGCCTGTGTTAACTTAAAATCTTTGGACAAGGCAATAATGATTATCGAATTAACAATTAAGGATTGCATATTAATTTAGAAAAAAGTGAAGAATAGACACTCAACCATGCTCTTGCTATTTCTAGGATATATGATGAAAGGATTGAATTATATTGGAATACTGTACACTGAAGGGTTTGTTAAAACTATATTGACCCTCTTTGCATGTTGGATGGCCATGAGGCATTGTTAGATGCTAATCTTAGTATATAAATATAAATATTCTTAATTAGATAATTTATATTTATTACCTATATGATGGGGGCCTAATAGCCCACACACGTAAGGGCATTTAGTAGAAATTAAAATGAGATTGGGCTTATATATCTAATACGAGCAAAAATTACTTAAGCCCAATTTATACTAGTCCAAGTGGGCTAAGGACTAAACTGTAAACTAACCAAAAGTTGGAAATAGTTACTAGGCATTTAAATTGATATTGTCATCAACATGAATTAGTATTTATTTTTGTGTCATTTTCTCTCCCAAGAGTGTGATTTGCTATTTGGCCTACGTTACTAAAAGACTATTGCGTAAATCACCAGAAAACAAAGAAAGACTATTTTTCTTGGTGCTTTTGATTCAGAATCAAGGGAGACTAATTGCAAAGGTAAGATTTGTGTAATCTAAGTTGCTAGCATGGCTCTAATAAAGAAACTCTTTTAAAGATTTTCCTAATCACCTGTGTGGATAACCATTAGAGGTTGGACATTTAGACAACTTTGGTTTACGAGAACTGGGCTTGGTGTACAAGTCTTTGTGGTCATGGAATTGCTTCAAGGCATCTCTAGGTTTAGGTACAATTACTTATACACAATCTCATTTTGAAAGATTAATGGAAACCATGTAACATAATTCGATTTAGGGAGTCTCAGTATTGCTTGTTTCTTATGTTTCCTTTATATTTTATTTAATTTGACTTCAATTTTTTGTAATCTATTTGATCATGGACCTGAGACTTCCTATAAGTAGTATCAAAGCTCCTTGTATTGGTTTGATTAATCTGGTGTTTTAGTTTTTATTGATTGTAAAATTATTTTGATTTTGATGTTGTTTCGATTCATTTCATATATTAAAAATTTTAGAAATTATTTCTAATTAATTTTTAATTTACTAGCATGTTAGTTCACATTTATTTTCAATATTAATTAGTTTAAAATATGATTTTTCTACTTAAATTGATGGTGTAGTCATCTGTTAACAATTTCTTGTTAACTTATGCTAAGATGACTTTAGTTTAGGTGTCTTGATGGTGTTGAAATTTTTAGCAGCAAATGGATCTACTTTTTCCCTGATTTTCCACCTTAAAAGTGTCGTGTATTATTCTTGATACTTGCTAGAAAATTTGGGTTAAAATCAGAGTTGAAAATGTTTCAATTTTAGGCCATACTAGATGCACTAGGTGTGCTTAATGCTGGCGATAGTTTGTGCTTCTTCTTGGAACCCTGATGCCGCATCCATGGCAACAAGTGGTTGCTTCAGTTTGATGTAATTTTGAGAGATTTAGTGCAAGACAATGGTAATTAAGTTAAAGTAAGATAGCTTAAGTTAGCCATGTATGGAACAAACTCCTAATAGCGTTAGGACTTCCATTTTGCAGCACCTTTTTTGACTTGGAGTAAGACTTGAATCCAATTTAGATTTTTGAGATTTGAGATCTGATATGATTAGATCAAGATAATCCAAGATAAATAAAAAATAATAATTTGCTAAAAGTTAGTATGGTTGGCGCAATCTATCTACCTAAGAGGTTGAGTTCTATCTGGACTCTTAGTTATAATCAAACACCTATTTATCCTATTGTAATAAATACTTAAAGATGTTTAAGACATGGATTGGATAATGTAATAAGCATGGAATTAAAATTCAATTAAAGTTTTTAGTTAAAAAATATATTTAATTTAAATAATAAAGCCTACTTGGAGTAGGATTTGTTCTAATATGATTAGAATAAATGTTAATCATGCAAGAAAAATTGTTTTTCTTAATTAATTAAATATGGATCAATTATTAAACTTCAAAAGTTGGTAACTTGAATTTTAAACATATATTTGTATACTCATAATTGTTATGGATGTATTGGATGATTATAGACTAGGCCCAATGTGATTATGAATGTATGGTTAATTGATCATGGATATTTGAATTTTTAAATGGCAGCTATGAACCTTGCCTTATCTTTATTTTTCTTCGGGCTTGTAAAATTCTTTTCTCACCTAATTTCCTTTAACTCAAGGTTTCTTTGTTACAAATGTAATTATATTAAATATAAGTGTAAAGTTAGGATTAGTTAGAAAGATTTTGTAACTTGAAGATAAAGATCCAATTGGAAGGCACCATGAAGCACAGGAGATTGTAAGAAGCTTAAGAAGGCCTTTGATGTAATCATGTAAGAATTGACCAAGCAATTTCCTTTGATGGCTCAATGAAATTACATTAGATAAAGTCCATAATCATCTTAGTAGTATGCATGATAGTATATTTATTTTATGCGATATTATAAATGCTATGTAGGCAAATATGATGAGACCTTAATTATAAAGATAAAATTCACAATGAAATCCCTCATGTAATATTGAGTCACATGCTTTGCATGATAAAGATGCCTTGCACTTCTCAAAACAAAATACCTAAGTTATGATCATACATGATTTATTGAGTCACTCAAGGTCTCTACCACCCGAACGACTTAAGTTATGAATGATGGGTTTTATTCAACTAGTGTTATATGATTCAGATGTATCATACTTGACTGTATGACCTTAGAGGTGATGGTTAGTCTAAATGTATATGATGCATGTAGGTAAAAAGTTACCACCTAACTGATCTGGGAATTGCATGGAGATGTAATTAGTAAGTCTGTGTTACCTACCTAACTAGTCTTGTTGTGATTTGTTGAGTCAATTAAGGTTGCAACATGTTGAAAGTGGTCCCAGCACACTAGAAATACCTCGAAAAGAGTTTTGAATAATAGTGAGGGCTTTTGAAAAATTAGTGGGACACCAATAAAGATTTAATACCTAGTCATTATTGGTTTAGAACTTGAATAACTAATAATACTTATTCTCATACTAGGTTGTTGATAATGGTATTTATATTAACTGTATTGCAAGGCATACTTGACACTATTATCCCAAAATGTTTAGATTGGTATGATTGATGAGAAATGCTCTCAACAAAAGGAAGGTTGCTGACTTCCACATTATCATGATTAAGTTGAATTACTTTATTGTTGATTCAACCTCTTAGATAATTGATTTAGGATATGCATGACACTCATGTAATAACATAAGCTTGTTAAAGAACAATAGAAAATTAGGTTCTAATGAGGTGGTTTTTAGAATAGGTAATGTATCAAAAATTGAAGCTATTACCATTAGAACCTATACCTTATCATTGCCTTTAGGCATTACCATCAAACTAAAAGAATGTCTTTATATTCCTAGATTATCTGGAAATATCATTTCAGTTTCATACCTCACTATAAATGATGATTCTAAGTTTAGGATAAAAGGCAATAGTTGCTTGATTATCTTAAATGCATGGTCTATGGATCGATCTTATTACAAAATGGGCTATTTGTGTTGGACCGAGAAATACCTATACTTAACATAAACATGAAGAAAGCTAAGAACAGTGATCCAAGTACAACCTATATCTGGCATTGTAAACTTGGTAATATCACTAAGACTTGAATAGCCAGCTTTTATAAACAAGGCTATCTCAACCCATTTAATTTTGAATCATATGGGACATGTGAATGTTGTTTTCTTGGCAAGATGACTAAGACACCTTTCACCAAAAAAGGTGAAAGGGTTGCAGATTCGTTAGGCCTAATACATTTAAATGTATGTGGACCAATGAATATAATGGCCAAAAATGGGTATTTGTACTTCATCACCTTTACCAATGATTACTCAATGTATGGGTATGTGTACCTAATGAAGTACAAGTCCAAAGCTTTTGAAAAGTTTAGAAAGTTTAGGGTTGAAATAGAGAAGCAAACTGGTAAGAGATTCTGACTCTTAGATCTGATTAAGGAGGAGAATACCTAAGTCAGGAATTCTTAGGTCATATGATAGAAAATGGTATTCTATCATAATGGGCTTCACCCAAAACTCTACTATATACCAGAGTGTCTAAAAAGAGAAATCAAACCTTGTTAGACATGGTTTGATCCATGATGTCTAAGCCTAACCTTTCGATATCTTTTTGGGGATATGCCTTAGAGACTATCGCATATCTTTTGAATAGGATTCCATCCAAATTTATGGATAAGAGGCGATATAAAATGCGACATAGTGCAAGACCATTATTATCTTATTTTAAAATTTAGGGTTGTCCTATTTATGTAAAGCGAACAATGTTTGACAAGCTTTTAGCTAGATTAGTCAAATGTAAATTTATGGGGTATCCTAAAGAAATTGTTGGATACTATTTTTATGTTCCCAATGAGCAAAAAATGTTTTTATTAAAACATGGACATTTTCTTGAGATGGAATTTTCATCTAGTAGGAGTAAATTGATCTTGAAAAAGTTCAAGGAACACAAATAAACATTCCTATGAAACTTGAGCCATAGTTGAAGCATTAGATGTTCAACGTAAAGCTTAAGAAACACAATTACTCTGTTAATCTGGTAGAATGAGGCATACTTTAAAGAGATATAGATTTCTCACTAATCAATGAGGTATGCCTTGTGATACTGAACCCACTAATTATGAGGAAACGATGTTTGACATTGATTTAAAAAAAGGGCTTGATGCCATGAGGTCTAAAATGGATGCCATGGAAGTCAACCAAGTATGAACTTTGGTTAAGCTACCTAAAGCGATAAAACCCGAAGGGTGTAAATAGATTTTTAAAAGAAAGACTGGTAGAGATGGCAAAGTGCAAATGTAAGGCCATACTAGTGGCAAATGTTATAATCAAGTTGAAGGCGTTGATTATGAGGAAATCTTTTCGTTAGTTGCCATGTAAAATCCATTTGGATTATGCTAAATAGAGTTGTAATATCAAATTTGATGAAGGAATTAAAGATTTTGGCTTCAAAAGGAATCTTGATGATCCATATGTCTATAAAAAAGGTAAATGGGCAAGCTATTGTTTTTTTGGTGCTATATATTGATGACATATTACTCATGGGAAATGACATGCCAATGTCGTAGGCCACTAAGGTCTAGCTGTCTAAATAATTCTCAATAAAGCATTTAGGAAAAGCAGCATTTATTCTAGGAATTAAAATTATAGATAGAAATTACTACTTGGCTTATCCCAATCCAAATATGTAGGTGAGGTGCAAAAGAGGTTTAGCGTGGAAACTCTAAGAGAGAAAACCTTGTTAAGAATGCTCTAAGGATGAAAGACATTGTTGATGTTTTTTTTTAGTTTGAACTAATAATTCATATTTGTATATTCAAGGTTTCATTTGCTATTTTATCCTTATTTAGTTACATGTGAAAGTCAATGTAAGCAAATATGGCTCATTGCTACATATATTTATACCATTAGAATGTTGCATATAATGGATTTTAAATGTGGGAAGGCAACATTCTTAGGTAAGTAGGCAACATTCTTAGGTAAGTAGTCTAAATATATAGTCCACTATCTATGGGGTTAATGTGAGTAGTTAACTCATGTTAAGCCTATTGTATCGTCTAAATCCAATTAGAAGATGGCTTGTCTTGGCCATCTAGAGCAGGTTGACTCCTAACTAGAGGCATAGATATATTGCCTAGAAGTGGTGATATATCAAACTGGACCAAAGTGCAATTAATCCGTTAGTAAGTCTGTTGACTTGGATAAATTCACTTTTGATGTTCATTGTGTAATTACCTTAATCCTGAGTAAGTAATTGTCTCAATGTAAATAACTTGTATACTCTGACATTCCAAAGGCTAAAGTGTCTCGAAGTAGTAAGCTTCTAGACCGATTCATTAGGTATATGACTTATAGTTGATGAGAGCTTTACTTATAGATATAGAATTATAGCTCCTATAAAGAGTTAGAGTTATCCTTTTAAAAGGCATTATACGGGATAATGAAAATGGAAAAGGCTTTGGTCATTTGTTTGCCAAATGATAAATTGTTCACATACGGTGAACAATCATTTTCATATAGAGTATAATGGAACTTTAAGATAAGGTGATAAAGTAAGTTAAATAGACTTTGAACTTTGAGTTGATCATATATATCATATGAGGGTATTACACAAATGACAAGGTTATTAGACTAAAAAGTTATTTATTAAGCTTATATAATACGATATAAAATTGAGAATATAGTCTCATGTCTTTAGTGGTATGAGTTTTGAGATTAAAAATTATTTGATTAATTATTCAAGATAAAATAATTAATACATAGATTATTTGAGCCTAGTTATATATATATATATATAAACATCCAATTAGTTCCTCCACCAGTTCAACATAATTCCTTAGCAGATGGTTATGATCAGAAATACCAAATATCGTAAGATTCTCAACATGGTGAAGTGGTATGCCAGATTCATTCACTTTAGGAGTATGGGCATTTTCTTCGACAAATAAATTAAGATAAATTTTTTATTATTTATTTAAAATATGTATTTAATTTGATTAAATATTTATTTAAGAGAAGAATTAGTTTAAATTAATTATATTTATCTTTTAATTATTATATGAATGAATTATAAATTAAATAGATATGGGAAAGCTAATTATTTATATAATTAATTTGATATCTATGAATTCTTGTTTAAATTATTTTTAAATTAAATACAAATAATATTCTAAATAAATTAAGAAATTTGTTTTATTTATTTTAATTTTTTTGATTAAAGTTACTTATTTTACTATAGTTAGTTTTATTTTGATGATTAGTACATAATTTTTTTATTCAAATAAAATTGCCATGATTTTATTTTGACTTAGGAGTTATGAAAGATTATCTGGTTAAATAAATTTAATAGTTTAATCAGAATTAATTAAGTATTTAGATTAAATAGGTTAAACTCCATAAAACAAATTAGGCCAAAATATTGTTTAAGAACACTAGGGCTTGGCTGAAATTTGGTGGGCACCTATATTAGATTGTGGCATCACATTTGGATTTTATGGAGGTGGTAAAATAAGGCTATTTTATACAAATATTATAATTTTTTTTATTTCTTCATTTATAGCAATTTTCAAATTAATTCCTGAAATAGGCTGTTTTTAAGTTATGCTGAGAACTTGCCATGTGAGAAGGCGAGTTGATTAATTGAAAACTTGCCATGCTGTATGGCGAGTTCCCAACAGAAGAAAAAATTATGATGGTGAGTTCTCAATGGGTAAGGAGCTCGCCATCAAAGATTAAAGTAACAAATAGTTATTAAGTAAAAGTGAAGCAGAAAAAATAATTTCAAAGAAGAAAATAATATTTATTAAAATTATTAATAAAGAAATTAAAATTATCTATTTATCTCTTTGGTCTGCTAATCGACTCTCCTCATATATATATTTTTTACATAAATTATGTATAAATATATAAATTATCTATCGTATCAGAA
>JBBYHL010446754.1:0-16680 GCA_038381835.1 Adansonia madagascariensis
ATGAGGGCTCCATCATGCCTCTTTCACTTATGAAGGTAAGATATAGTGTGCTTCCAAGGATTTTGATTGATGATCCCATTACTTTAAAATTTCTTAGCTTTAGGGTTGATGGTGTTTTTTTAGGCAGCTAGGGTTGAGTCAACTTGGAAAGGTAAAGTTAAAGCATCGACAGTGTTCATTCCACTCTCTAGTGCTTTTCTTGCTACCTTTGGTTCCTCAAAAGATTAGGAGGTTGATAATCATTAAACTTAGAGGTCAGGGAACATGAAAGAGACTATACTTTGTCATAAGTTATTCCTATCATTAAGCTATGGAACACTTTTCTAAATTTGATTTAAGGTATCTTGGCTATTTTATGGCCCTAAGTAACCTTTAATTTGGTGTAGCTTACTTGGTGGAGATACACATATTTTGCCATATTGTACCCTTTTTTTACCGTATATTAATGCTTTTATTTTTTATAGATTACTTATTATTAGAGTGTTACTAAGTTGGCAGTGTTAGTGAACCAAAATAAAAGGATGGTTATGGAAAGTAATAAGCAAATGAGTGATTTGAAAATCATGTTGAATAACTTTATGCCAAAAAATAAAGTATCAGCTAAGATGATTAGTCTAGCTAATGAGGAGGTGGGAAAGCTAAAAGTCAAATTACTTAGTGTTTTAGAGAGAGCAAGAGTGGCTGATGAGTAGAGGGTTACAAGGTGTTTACCATGTTTGAGAAATTAAAGGAGATGAAGAGAGCATCTTTAAAACTACATTTTTTGTTAGAGCAATCAGATGTCTGAGCTGCACAATCTAAAGCCAAGATTATAGAAGATGATGCTCATATTTGGCGTGCCTTGGATGATCAAAATAAGGGCTTATTAAAGCTACTGGTTGTCATGGGCTCTGAATATAGAATAAGAGCTTTGTTCTAGGCGTAACTTTTATATAGTCCTTTCAATTTAAGGTTACTGCTGCTTTTTTTTAGCATTTACCTTCGAAAGATTTTTATATCTTAATGCCATGTCCGTAAGAGTTAGAGAGGATGAGAACTAAATGTACAACTATTATTTTTAGGTCCTCCATCAGTGAGATGGGTTTAACTATCACTAAGGTTGAAATGAAACTAGCTTCCTTCAGTAATCCTTCTTTGTCTGACCATGTTGTTGTTCCTGAAACATTTCTTACTATTGTGAAAAAAACTTTTAACAAGTAGTTTAGCTTTATTATGCTTTATAAGGCATAATAGGATGTACGCGAGTGTGTTTATTTTTGTGCTTTTATGCAAGCATTGATTCATATGCTTGTAGTGCATACGTTTTTGTAATTGATTTACTTAGAACTCATAGTTATCTAGTCATTGTAATTAGGGGTCATGTAGTTATTTACCATTTCTTGCAATGGTATCTACCATCATTGTTGTTAACCCTTGATGCTTTGTGTTGGCTAGTGGCATTTATGATACATGATTTGATGGCTTTGCATATATTATGAATAGTTAAATAGTTTTCTCTCATTAAACATTTGATGCGCTTTTTGGTTTAGTTAGCTCAATGAATTATCAAGGTGAACAATATGCTACTCACTAAACTAGGGTTGGACCTCAAATAAATCTAAAGTTGAACAAATAAATGTTTGTGAGAACTAATGTTATCTATTTTTTTCTCTATATTAGGAAAACATGTCTTGCAAATGAAGGGTAATTTGGTTGTGATGGCTAAATGCTACTTCATTTTTACCATACTAGGTGATTGGACCCTATGGTGGAGTAGTGATTTAATTGTTATAGTTAAGAGCTTCATTTTGCCATGCTAAGCGAGTGGACCTTATGGTTCAATGATGGCATGGTTGTTATAGTTAATAGCTCTATTTTCGTTGCATTGAGCGAGTAAACTTTGTTGTTGAGTTATGGTCCTATGATAACTAAGAGCTATCTATTTGTGTCACATTGGACAAGTGGACCCCATGGTTTACTAGTAATTATGGCAATTGGACATCATCTAGTCTTCGCCAAGTTAGGCAAGTGGACCTCTTAGTCAGATAAGCATGTATGCATGGTAATATGCAAGTTAAATTTATTTGTTCAAAATTTTCTTAAGACCATAATAGTTTTCATTGATTAATGATAAATGGGCTATACATTTTTTTAGTGTATAGCATTCCTTATATTAGAGATAAATTGAGCATTCATGTTTTTAATCTATGTGCTCCGAGTCCATGAAATAAAAAACTTGCTAGTGACCCTCCTAATCCTACAAGAGGTTTTTTTTTTTTTTTTGCTTTACGACTGGTCACTCACCTTTGTGAGATCACTGAACTAGCTTTCCTTTGTAGGACCATTTTGCTATAATAATTTATTACTTATTGTGCCTTGACAATAATATGGTCAAGGCATGGTCTTTCGTATCTTCCCATAAATTGAATGTAATTTTGAGGTTAAGCTCATTCAATATGGAGTCAGCATCCTCAGTTTTTAAACTATAAACCTTAATTTTTGTTAAGACTTAATTATCTCTAAAATGCCTGGGGTTTCTTTGGTCAGTGCTTTCTTTACCTTGTAACATTTCTTTTTTAAGGGTTAGAGCATAGGTTTATTCATGGACTCAGTCTGACCATTGGTTTTCATGTTATCAGTTGAGTTGTGAATAAGTTTGGTGAGGTTCCTAATTTTCTTGCTTGTAACTAGGGTCCATTATATGCAATGACTACCTAAAGATTTGGACATGGTAGAGTATGAATCTTCACACGAAGCTTGTAATTGATTTTGCCATTATGGTTACTATAGGTTCTATTTCCACTCACTTAATGAAGTAATTGCATGCCACTATTAGAAATCTTCTTTATCTCATGGCGGTTAGGAAAATAGCAAGGATGCTTAATCCTTTATTGTCTAAAGCTAGGGGTAAGCCATATTTTCAAGGCTTTAGAATGTTGCCAGGGTGTCTTAGTGAAACATTGGCATTTCTCACACTTTTTCGCCAATTTTATGGTTTGTTTCTCTATTATAGGCTACAAAAAACCTTGCCTCAAGGTTTTTTTGACTAATGCTCTACCTCCCGAGTGGTCCCTTTTTATTTCTTTTTAGGTTTTTTTTTAAAGATGTAATCAGCTTCTTCATGGTTGACATATCTAAGTAGGAGAGGGTGAATGACCTTTTATACAAAATGCCATTAATTGGTGTACCTTGTAGCCCTTTTCTCAATCTTTTTTTTGGCAAGTGGGTTTGTAGGTGTCACTTTTTAGCCACATTTAATGCCAAGATTTAGAGACATTTTTCATAGTTGGGTACTTGCACTCACTTAAGGAATATTTTCCTCATATGGCAATTTTTAGGGTACTTATCATTTTACATGGGGAATCTACTCGACTATTGTGTTCCTTAGGGTTTTTTTTCAAAAGTTAGCTATTTTATCTTACTAAATAGGTGACTTAATATTTAATGGTATTTAGCAAGAATTAGGTCTTTAACTTTGTATTCCCCGTTTATGTGGTTTGCCATCGATTATAAATCAATGTAAACACGTAAGCTTGTAACATTTAGGTCAGCAACCTAGCAATTAATGCCTTATACTCTACTGCATTGTTAAAGGGTGCAAAGTTGAAGGAGGGACCATATTGCCATTCATTACCCTTTAGGTCAATTAGAAAAATCTTTGCCCTTGACCCTTGCTTTCTTGGTAACCCATTCACATAATGTGCCTACATGATAGGATTTTTTTGAGGGTTTGGTGGGCATTTTTCTATATCTTTGTTGAGTGTTCAAGTTAAGTGGCCTTGTTCAGGTTTGGTTGTTTACATATAATTATGGTTGTTGCAATAAAACACTTAGCTATAAAATCTACTAAGTCCCTAAGGCCTGGGCTTTGATTGCCTTTCTAAGGTTGAATTGCAAGCTAAGTTCACGAGTTTGATGCTTTAGTGAAGCATTTTACTTGTTGGGTCTATTTTAAAAAGCACATCTTTAAGGGGTTAGTTAGCAAGCACTATTATGGGGTAAGCCTTGAAATGTTGCCTTAAATTTCTTGTAGCCATTACCAAGGCATACACTACATTTTCAAGCTTAGTGTAGTTAGTTCCCAAGTTGGAGGGCTCTACTAACATAGTAGATAGGCAATTGTGTATTTTTAGAGTCCTTTACTTATACAATAGTAATGTTTTATCAGATGAGGCTAAGTACAAATACAAGTGTTCTCCTTGGTCTGATTTCGCGAAGAGTGGTGGCAAGCATAGATACATCATTAGTTGGTTGAAAGCTTGCTAGCATTCCTATGTCTATTTGTACCTTATGGCACTTCTAAAGACTTTAAAAAAGGATAGATACTTATTTGTTAACTTTTAAATGAAGCGATTGAGTGTTGCTACTCTACTTATGAGACACTACATTTCCTTAGTAGATTAGTAAGCGTGATATCCAAAATTGCCTGGATTTTTTTTGGGTTTACTTTCATAGATGTCCATTGATTTGCTTATCTAGTTTTTGAAGATTTTGTTTACCAAATGCTAGTAGATTGTGCTGATAATTTTGAGCCCAAAAGGCATCACTTTGCAGCAAAATGTTTAATCCTTAATGATAAAGGATGTTTTTTTCTAAATCAATTGTGCCCATTTTAATTTAGCTATAGCTCGAGAAGGCATCGATAAATTAGAAACTTCTGCTAGTAGAGTCATCTACCAGTCTATCTATTGCTGATAGTGAGTAGCTGTTTTTAAGGTAGGCTTATTTAGATCTATGAAGTCAACACACATCTTCCATTTTCCATTTGCCTTTCTCACCATGACCTTTTAGCTAACCATTTTGGTTTTTTGACTTCCCTGTCATACTTTATAGCTAAAAATTTGTTTACCTCTTCACGGATAGCCTTAAAATGCTCAAGGGTGAACCTTTATATTTTTTTTGTTTTACTAGTTTTACACTAGGGTTTAAATTGGGTGAGTGTATACTGACCCTGACGTCAATTCATGGGACGTCGACTATTAACCAAGCAAAAATGTTTGCCTTTTTTTGCAAGAAATGTGTTAAATGGTTTTTTTTCTAATCGAGCAAGGCTTTAATACTAGTGGAGAAGTTTAAGTTTGTTTCATATAGGGCTATCTTTTTTTCCCTTTACAGGATATGGTTTGTAGTGGTTAATGCCATCCTTGGATCAAGGTTGTCAAGTGTCAAAGACTATGGTAGGGTGGGTATAATCATGTTCATAGCCATTGTAGTTAGGTTGAGATCATCGAAAGAGGTTTAAGTTTGTTTCATATAGGACTATCTTTTTTTTTCCCTTTACAGAATATGGTTTGTAGTGGTCAATGCTATCCTTGAATCAAGGCTGTGAAATGTCAAAGACTATGGTAGGTTGGTTATAATCATGTTCACAGCCATTGTAGTTAGGTTGAGATCATCGAGTTATGTTTTTATGGTTAGTTGTTCCTTATTGCTTTAACTTTTCCTTGTAAGCTCAATTAATAGTAAGTGGCATTTAAGAATGGTTCTCTGGTTGGATCTCATGTACTTAAATCCAATTAGTACAGGAAACTTGGCAGTAAAACAATAGATTGTTGTTACCATCTTGGTTTTTATCATTATTGGTTTTCCTAGGATAACATTATAGGTTAAAAGCTAGTCTACCATAAAAACATCTACCATTATTGTTGTCTATGGTTGTCATCTTTCATAGTGACTAGTAGCTTGATCATTCTTTTTACTGGTATCGGCTAGTTAGTGAATCCATATGTAGACACCTAATTTTGTTCGGGTCTCCATCATCACGAGGCATCATTAAAGCTAGATGAGCATGCATGTATCCATCTCCCATCATTTCGAGCCTTAATAAGGTGTTTGGCAGGCCAAAGGTAAGCAAAATACACATTTTTCATCAATTGTATCGATACATTTGACTTATGTGTTAATACAATTCTCGATAGTAGCTTAAATCTTATTTTTAGGCCAAAATGTATCAATCCATAACCAAATGTATGGATACATTGGTAATGTGTCGATACTTTGCTAAATGTATTGATAAAAGTTCCAAATGTTTTAATATGTTTAGGCTTTCTGTTGATTGTATCTATATAATCTCTATATGTATCATACATTTTGGCAAAAAAAGCTAAATTATGGCATATTTTTGTAGCTACAATATGGATACAATAACTATTGTATCAATACATCTGGGCATTTTTGCCTAAATCATGGCTTTTTTTACAGCTACAATATTGATTCAAAACACAAGTTTAGTCTCATTTTTGGCTCCATAAACCACTAAAATTCATACTAAGCCTTACCGTTGGGTTTAGAATTAGTTTAATTGATTTGTTAAGACTCAAATAGTTAGAAAATAGGACATTTTTCATGGCAAAATCTAGTTTATTCAAAGTTGAAATAGGTTTTTCCTCACTTATAAATTACATAAAGCAGTCTACTCCACCACCTTGGCTACTATAGCCAATAAGGATAAAGAATGCTGAGCGTGGTACCTAGAGCTACTCCATGGTATAAGAGGAAAGTTCTAAAATACCCTCATTTAATGCTCCAAAGAATAGCAATTCACTTATTTATAAAAGAGCCAATTTTGGCTCAATAGATACACATATAACATTCACACACAGACCATATTTTCACTACTTTTTAATTATTTTCCTAGCTCCCCTTGATAGCCCTCAAGAACCTCTCAAAAACCTTGATTTTTCACTCTTTTTCCTTATCAAATTCCCCTTCATCCATAATACTATCTTAGAGCTCATCATTACACCTATCGCAATTAAAAGAAAATAAGAGTGAGCGAAAAACATGAAAAATAAAGACCATAGAAAGATAAATATCACAACTTTAAGTTGACAAAGGAAAATAGGAGTTTTGCAAACTTTGTTGGTATATTTTTTACCCTTTTTCTCTTTATTTATTTCTATCTAAGCATATCTTCTAGCCAACCAAGTTTCATAGAGCCATGAACCTCTTAGGACAGAGTGCATCCTTGAGCTTGATTGATGGTATTTGTAGTTCATTTTGTTTGGATAATGCTTTTATGATGCTTTGATGGTAAAATCATGTCTTATTGCTGTAAAAATTTTTCTAGCACATATGTCATGAATTGGAAGTGCTTTTTACATGTTCATACCAAGTTTCATGATGCCACAAATCCCCTTGATAAAAAAAATTTTAGCATATTCCCTTCGATAAAAAAAGTTATCTTGATGATGTTTTTTATGTTTTATTCATGTTTGATGCCTATGCTACGATTTTATCTCACTATATATTTGTTAAAATATCTCTTCTATGTGTTTGGTTTGTGTCAAAATCTTTTTTGAAAAAAACTTCCTAAGTTAGGCTAACATTGGTCTCAACAAATGAGATTAATGTTAACCTAATGATTTTTGGTAAACTAGGTCATTAATCTTAGGGAAAAATCAAGCATTTGTGCTTGGATTTAAGGCCTAATTAAGAAAAATAAAATTGCTTTTAGTCCTAATACAATTTTCTTATTTATAAATGTGCAAAGCCTTAATTTGAACTTAAATCAAATGGCATAGATAACAGATCGTTCACTAGCCTTGCTTTTTAAGATTTCGAATAGATTAGTTACCCCATTGCTAAGGACGTTAGGGGACAAATATTCACATGTTTGAGACCTCATTACATGACTTGGATAGACATATACATGAATGACTATATTTTAGCACCGGCACTATGAACCTATAGACACCTAATTTTTCCTGGCACTCTTTTAATTGTCCTAAATATCTGAGATTTGAGAATTTAGTAGCTGTCTTGATAGAGGTCTGCTTCTTCAAAGCAAGCTAGACATTTTCAAGGTCAATTCGAGTAGACTACGAGTATTTTGCTCGTAAATTTTTTTCAATAAAATCTATTATAGATTTCAGATTTTCATCTTTATTATAAATTAATGTAAATTAATATTTTAAATAATATGTTGAATTCAACATATATTCATAAATCTTTGAATTTATTTTAGGAATTTTTTTCTCCAAAATACGAATATTTTTTATTTGTAAAATTTCACATATTTCAACAAAATATAGACTTTTGAAATTTTGATTCATTTTTATTAAGTATAATTTTCATTTGAAAAAGTGTTTGCTCATAAATTTTTATGAGTTTATAATTTTTAATTGGTCTTTTGTCTCTCTCTCTCTCTAAAAAAATATTTTAGTTCTTTTTGGCCAAAAATTTTCATATGAATGTTCAATTGACCCTCTCTTGTGATTAAATTCATAAATTGAATTTATAATGTGGAATTTCATTTTTTGAGTTTATAACTTTTAATTTCCTGCAATCTAGTCCTTCCACTCCATTTTTTTTATAAAATTTGCAATTAAAATTTTTATTTTTTTCTACATTTTCAAAATTTTGTGCATATTTATTTTGATATAAAAATTTATGCATTTAATTATACAAGAATTAATTTAATCAGGATTGAATTTCATCATTAAAGGTTAATATCATCACAATAATCATAAAGCCCTAACCTTAGCCAACATAAATCACCATTTAGGCTCTTGACTAAGTATATAAAAAGAAAAAATTAATTAAATAAATCTTATCATCATCCAATAAAATCTAAAAAGCTATATTAAATAAAAAAATCAAAAAAATATAATAAAAAAGGCTATGACATTAAGTCAAGTGCATTTGCTTTAGCCCTTAGCCTAATTCCTTCCCCTATAAATAGGGGAAGGTTTGTCTATTTTGAGGCTAATGTGCTCATGAAGAAACAAAACACTAAAAACTACCAAAATTCTCCAAGTTTTAAGGTTTTTAAGGTATAAACACTTGGAAAGTTCTTAGTTTTTGTTCATTTCATTCAACTTTTCTCCTTTCAGTGAGCCAAAATCATACTTGAGATTATGGATGTGATCCAAGTTCACAAGCAAAGCAAGATGACTATGAACAATTTTCTTTGATTTAATTGATATGTTTATTTTTTTAATAATAGCTTGTTTCTTTTTTTTTTCATGAAATATATTCTTGTTGAAATGGTGTTGATTTTGTCACATATATATGATCATATTGATTCTATTTTCCTTGCTATATTTATCTTAATATTTTGATAAAAGATGTCTATATATATATATATATTTTTTTTTTACATGATGATGTTGATTTTAGCTTGGTAGAATTAGGATTTATAGTTCTTATGTTGGAAAATTTTGATGGATACGTATTTTTGGTGTTGGCAAAAATTCTTGGTTGCCTTGATTTTATTTTATTTGTTATTTTTATAATGGTTTATGTTATTTTGTGACTTTTAAAAGTTGTAGCGACTAAAAATTAATTTTCTAAATTTTTTTAAAGCTTTGGATAGGAAGTTCCAAGCTTGAATGTATGTGTATAAGTGCGATTTAGTGAATTTTTTATTATTTTGGTGTTATTTTTTCAATTATTGGACATATATGGACTAAATTATAAAGATGAAAATAATCTTTAGGCCTTCCATGCTTAGTAGAAACCTTTTTATACATCTAGGGATATGTTTTATGCCCCTTTTATCATGTTGAAATACATTTTTAAACTTCTACGGTCTTTTTGTAATTTCAAAAAATTTAGGAACTAATTTGCAAAATTTGAAAAAAGTTGCTTCAAGACCATAGGTGGTTGGCCGAATGCTTCTTGTGACTTTTAGCATGATTTTTATGATTTTTTTGTGTTGTGTTTCATTTTAATTGAAAGTTTACTTTATGTAGGAAAGTTTGCAAAGTTTAGACCCCTTGAAGAAAACCTTGTGTTTGATGGTCAAAATGGTCTTTTCCCACACCAAATTACCCATTTAAGGTATTTTGGTCATTTTGGGAATATTTCTTGCATTTTTTGTCATTTTGGGCTTAAAGTCTAATTTTGAAAAGTTTAGGGGCTTAATTTTTTCTGCATTTTAGGTCAACCTTAATATTCTAATTACCCATTAAGGGTAAAGTTGTTATTATCATTTTTAAATCTTTTAGGGTTACCAGGATGCTTTCATGACGAAGGTAGTCTCTAAAGGCATTTTAGTAATTTATCTTAGAACCGAGTCATATGTAGTCATCAGGATTCTTTCATGACAAAGGTGTATATTAGGGATAGATTTAGCTTTTATGATTACTTTTGAGTCTTTTATGATTACCGGCATACTTTCATTTCAAAGGTATATCCAAGGGCATTTTAATAATTTTGTATTTAAATCGAGTCTTTTAGAGTTACTAGGATGCTTTCATGCCAAAGTTAGTTTAAAGGACATTTTGGTCTTATCAACCATGCTTAGTTTCTTAAAGTCTAGTTTCGTATGTGAAGTCAAAACCAAGTCTTAGGACAAACATTATTATTTTTAATAAAATCAAAATTTTTGAAAATTATGGCAGTGTCTCCGAGATAAGGTAGTTCCTGGAATGTCTCCCAGTATATGAGAGAGGTTATGTGATTATTTTAATAACAAGATATCCTTTTCAAAATAAAAATTGAGATTTTTCAAGTTTTGTAAAAATAAAACCTTTTGCATTCCTCCGACTCTCTTGCAAGGTGTGAAAGATATTTTGATTTTCAAAACTTTCGTATTTCTTTGGTTCTCTAGTGGGGTGCGAAAGATAATAATAAAGCCTTTTGTGTTCCTCCGATCTTTCGGTTGGATACAAAAGATATTTTAATTTTTAAAAACTATTAAAAACCTAATTTTCTTAAATGAAATGATAAATTTGGAATTAAAAATTTTTGAAATATGGGAATTATAATTAAATACCAACTATTGAAATCAAAGAAAGACCAAAATTTAAATTAAAACATGATTAATAAGGTGTCGATTATTGGGCGGCATGAGAGGGATCAATCTTTACTCGTGATTGTAACTTACTCTTAAATCCTCTAAAATGATCTTGGTATTATCATAGACTTTGGAATTTGCTTTTAAGGTTTTCATAACACTCGAAATATGAACACCAGTAGGTGATCACTCTCACCTAGCCAAATATAGATTAGTAGGGACTACCAAAAAAATAAATAATCATTTTACAATAACTATTTAGAGTTAAGTTGAGTAAGCTATTTATCTCAATGACTTGATCCCTAAAAATAACAAAATAAATAAAAATAATAATGAAATGGCTTCTAAAAAATAAAAGAATAATGATATAGGTATATATATAATGATACATAGGTGTATATAGGAATGAAAGGTACATCCACCTTTTAAGTCGGGTTGGCTGAGATTTGTATCTCGACAACATTGCAACAAACTCTAACTTGAAAAATGATTTTCAAACCCTAAAAAGTGTTTTAAATGTTTTTGGTATTTTTCCTTTAACGAGGTGTCTGGTTCGGAGAATGTTTTATTACCTTGGTAATAGGATTATTCCCTGCAAGATGACAAGGACACATTTCCAATGATATATCATATCTGTGTTTGGTTTAGCAAGCCCTAGTATAAGATTCTTATGTTTGGTTGATAAGATATACGATTCCTAATTTACATCTTTACTAAATTACATTTATAAACAAAACTGATAAATTTTTGCAAGTTATACATATTTATTAACTTAATAAACCATTATAATATTTCTTATAGAGAATTTAATTACGGACTAAAAGAAAACTACAATGTATTAAAGAAGAAATTTTTTTAAGTACTAACAAAAAGAAAACTAGTATTTAAGTCTCAAAATAACTCTTTAATTAAATATCAAGTATACATAAGTTGTTTAAATTTACAAGAAAATTAAAAATCATTTGCCAATATACAAAGTAAGCAAAGTTGTGCAAACTCCAATAAAAAAATCTTCTAATCAATCCTTTATTATAATAAGAAGAATAAGATGCATGATTACACATAGTCAAATCATTTAAACTTTTTTAACATGTTTTTTCTTGTTGTTTTTCCACATTTAAGTTCTAATACTCTAGAAATGTAGTTTTTGCATCACTTCAATTCTTATACATCTTGTGATGGGTACCTCGATAACCCAAGACTTATGCTTCAGCTTTATCCCAAGTATTATAATTACTTGGTTTATGCTTGTTGAAAACAAAATACCTTTCAACCATTTAAAGAAAAACTAGAAACATAAAGTAATTATTAACATAATTGGTAAACTTAAAGTAATTATCACCATAATACATTATTGATTGAGCAACACAATTTGCTTTTCAAATTGCTCTAAATTCACAACTATATTTCATGTGATGTCAGCAAGGACAGGAAGACAAAAGCAACCTATGTTTGCTAACCGAAATTATCAGAATATGATACAAACTTACATGAGTAGAAATTAAACACATGTCTACTAACAAATTTTTAAAGCTTTATTTTTTGAATCAAGGATAAAAAAATTAAACTTATATACTGAATTGATGTTAAATATAATCCCATTTCAATTATCACTAGTAATATCATATTCAGCATATGACTAGTAATCCCATTTCAGCCTTTCATTAATTGGTTTCCATTTTTTGTCCTAATAAACCCCCCATAATTACCACAATATAAAACTCCCTCAATCCTTTGTCTCCTTGTTTGTTAAAATAAATGTTCTTTCTTTTCTTACTTTTATATATATATGTTAAAACAACAATAAATACAAATATGCATTATAAAATGGAAGAATATCAAGAATGCCCAAATTAAAATTTTTTTCTATTTACACTTGATTATAGATTATCTTTACCCATTTTTTCTTTAACATGACAAAATTGTAACCAGAAAAAGCAATAAAAATTTGCAACCTCAATTTCCATGTACATTTAAATTACTACATATGTAATTTAATTGGAAGAAGCAATAAGATCATTTTTTTCAATAAGCCAAGGAATATTATTGAAAGCAAAACAAACATCCAAATGTCTAAGACAAACCAGTACAAGGCAAACCTTCCCCATGGCAAGAAAAGATCGAACTGATAATAACCAAAAAAAACCAACAAAGACATAACAACCAAAAGCAATAAGATCATGCATATTTAAATAACTACATATTTAATTTTTTAAGAAATTATAAACATCAATTTCAAATGTTAATATGTATCAAGAAGGAAAAAAATAATCAACTTCATTTAAAACAATTAAAGAGGAAACAAAATTAATCTTGAAAATTAATAAAATGGGTTGTAAGAAAGTCATGCTAACCTTGAGTTTTGTGCGAAGGCAACAAATTTCAGAATTTCATCACCATTACAGAGTAAGAGAAAGAGAAAAAGAAAGCAAGGTTTTTATGAGTTTAGGAAAAATAAAAATCAACCCAATTGAAAAGAAAAACTCTACTCCTAACCTTAAATTCAAACCCTAATCCTAATTTTGAAATTTAAAAACCCAAAATAAAACATTTATAACCCTAAATTCCAACTGCAAATCTCAATTTCAATATCCTAAAAACAAAACCTAAGCAATAGATGAATTAGATTTTAACACCTAAATAATTAGAGTGTTGTCCAATAGTTGGAAGCAAAGACTATTTTGAGCTGAAGGAAAAAAATTATCTTTTTGAAAGGCTATTGAAGGCTTATGTCTAACAAAAAGGTTTATTTTAAGGTTAACATAGTCAATAACATAAAATATGAAAGGTAAAAAGGCCATAAATTTTACATACGAAGTAAAATGTTACATAACCTTAGAAAAAAATTGTTATGACATTACTCCCTAATTACCCAATTTTGGTACTGTATGTAATAATACATTACCAAGCCTAGGGAAAGTTTTTTAATGAAACCTAGTAATGTCATGATAGAATATTATATAACCCTCGATAATGAAATATTCTCTAAACCAAATGCACCATAAAGGTCACAGAATTAACTTTTCGATGGTATCTTGTTTGCCCCTAGATGTGTTCAGATAGGGAGTTATGATTTTTCAAACGTTCACTATCTGAAACCCCTGGAATCAGCAATCAGCAAATTGTTTGGGTTCTTTTGTCCTATAAGATGATTTTTATGGATATTCCAAGTACTTTTCCTAAAAACTAATTGAAATTCCCTTTCCTAAAAGCTACTTTTTATGAGTTTCTGAGTTCCAAAAAGTTTGGGATGATTTTTGAAATCTTACATCATCCTTTACTTGCACATGTTGTTAATGCTGAATCGAATCTAATTTTAAAAATTATTTTCCTTGGGAAAGCAATTTTCTAAGATTTTTTGAATATTTTGTATTAATTCTCATTGAGTTACCTTTCCAACTTATCTAATTTGTCACCTAAAAATTTAGATAAGCCTAAAATAAATACGAGAAGATGGATAGCATAAAGTTATCCACTGTTTTAGCATTACACAAAATCAAGCAATTTTATCGAATCAACTTCTCGAGACATTCGAATACCTTGAGATAAGTATGGCTCTCACCCTAATGAATTTTTTAGTCATGTGCAGGTCCCATTAAGCTTGGATCAAGGCCTAAACACTCTTAAAAAAATCAATTTAGTTCTTTTATTTAAATTATCAGTTTTATCTTAAAATCCACATTTCAAAAGTATCCAAAAATATCCCTTGTTTTTCAAAAATTACTAAATTTTTCATCCTCAAAGGTCCTTTAGCCCTCTTTCTCAAAACTTCATCAAAAATCCAATATTCTCTTTCCTAATTCACCATAGACTTTTACCCAAAGCCTTGATTTCGTGCCTTAAATGACCAATGAATCCAAAAACTTCTTAAAATTATTAATTTGGTTATTTCTAGATAATCGATGACAATTACAATATACATCTTGATCGATGTCCTTCCTTGTTTTATGTGTCTTATTTCTTCATAAACTGTATTGTATTTGTTTATGACTTGCTAATACGGTTCTTTTCTTGCTGATGGATTTTGCATTAATATTTTAGACCAAATCCTTTAAAAAAATCACTAAGGTAATGTTTTGTATCAGTATCCTTTCAGTGCTTGATACAAAACACCCTCTTTAAATTAAATCTGAAAATAGCTTTAATCTTACATTTGGCCACAACTCCAGGCTATAAATTGCAATTCAAACTTTTTGCTAAAAACTAAATTTCATATATATATATATATATATTAAAATCTCATGCATTATAAAAAGAGATTATGCACATATAACGACAAATAAATATAGAGAAAATCAAGATTAGGTATTATATGGCTAGATGGTACCAATTTAGGGCATCATTGAGGGGCTAACCCTTCCCCATGTGTAACCGACTCCTTTACCCATTTATCAAACTCTGGTACACATAGATAATAAAATTAGTTATTTAGGTTTTGTAACTAGAGGTACCAGTTTTAATAGGTTTACGATTATACCTATTCCAAATGGTCGATGGTGACTTCAAATCTTCAACCACTTCATGGTGGCCATTCAAAACTAGTTAGATGAGCAATTAATTTGATGATCTCCCTCATAAAATATGAGAAAATCCAATTGAAGATATTTTTAAGTCATGTACGCCTTTCACAATTTAGGGATACATTAGGACACCATATATTTAAGGCAACGAAGTAAGGTCATAGCTTTTAATCCTATTTTTGAAAGGCCACTATAAGATTTTCATGGCATTGGCATTGTCAATCAGAATCCAGTTAACATGGTAGTTTCCTATAATGGCCGACACTACTATGGGATCATTACCATTGTCCAATTGCTGATTGTCATCTTCACCAAAGGTTATCTATCACTCATCATGTTTTACTCTCTTTGGGGCTATATTAACCGTTATCACACTGTATTGGTGTGAATTGCATTTGGACTTGTTTGTTGCCTAATCCTCAGTGGCTTCTATGATGACATTGATTCTACTAATGACTTGGTGTTTACCCGATGCCTTATCTTATAGTCCATTGAAGGTCATGAGGATTCTAGTCTAATGGACTCTTTTTCATAAATTGTTTGATTTTTCTTTTTCAATCCAATGATTCTATTACGTTCTTGAGGCTAACATAATCCTAGATCACATGATCAATATCATTATGGTATTCATAATGATTTCTTAGGTTTTGCTTACTTTTTTCTTCCTTTATGGGCAAGGGTCTTTTGACCAAGCCTCTTCTCATCGTTGTGTTAAGAATCTGAGTTCCACTAGCATTGAGGGGTGTGTAGGTGTTGTACTTTATGAAAGAAATGGTTTATTCCCTCTTTCTACTTTGGTTTGTGTATTTGGGTTTTGGTTAGATTTAGCTTCTTATTTTTACACTGGACTAGGTCGATCAATTTCTTTGCCATGTCAATCGAGACAATCACCCTTCTCAATTTATTCAACTTTGTGTACAATGATCTCTATTTTCATAACCTCAGCATACTTCTAGGCCTTTTCATAAAGTTGGTACAACTTCGTTGACTAGGCATTAGTGAGTACATACTTTAAGTGCTTATAGTGCACTTCTAAGATAAATGCTTAGATAAACCATTCGTCATTTAGCTCACAGATCTCTAATATTGCTATGTTGAATCATTTTATGTATTCCCTGAGAGTTTTCTCATAGTTATATTTGACTCCCATTAGCTTAGCTGATGTTTTAACAATCGTTCGACAACTTTTGGCATAAGCCAAAAAGTTTCTACCTTGTTTGTCGAAGTAAGCTAAAAACTTTCTACCATAACGTTCTTGCTAGGCCATTTAGGATCATTAAGAAAACTTGACAGTGTATGGCATCTATTACATCTCAAAGAATATGGAATGCTCTAAAATGGTTGAGTTAGTATACTAGGTCAATTGTGCCATCATTTGTGTCAAAGGATAATTTTATCTTCCTAGAAACTGGCACTTTTCAAATGACAAGATAGGGGGTT